>JAJHUR010104437.1:0-28386 GCA_027495735.1 Lutjanus campechanus | reverse complement strand
GACAGGGATTACACCACACAAGCAGGATGGAGACATTTTGTGTTTGTTTTGTGTGCTTTTTTAAACGTTTTATCCGTGGTCACCATTCACTGCCATTGTACTGGATGTGGCTGCTACCCTGTTTTCTGCTGAAACTCCAGGATTGTTTTGTGAACTGAAGACCTTCACCCATCATCACATCGGCATAGTGGTGAGTACATACTGAGTGGGTTATCATGTAAAGTGGAGTATCCTTTTAATATAACGTGACTTCTGCCTGAGTCATGTCAGATAAAGGTAACAACTCCCATGATCCCACACCACTTGGCAACTGAGGACACAAATTGTTGAAATTTTGACTTCTGACAGATTTTAACAGTCTTAACTTCCTTTTGTAGATGCAGTGACAAACTGTGTTTACAGTCTTGCTGGTCCTGACCCCATGTAGTATCCTTAGTAGCAGTCATTTTTAATGCAGTCTGCCTGAGGGGTTAAAGGTCACAGGCATCCAATGCTGATTTTCAGCCTTTCCCCTTGTGTGCAGGGATTTCTCAGGATTTCCTGAATCTTTTAATGATATGGATTGTAGAGGGTGAAATTCCTAAATTCTTTGCAATTTTGAAGTGAGATACGTTGCTCTTAAATTGTTGGACTATTTGCCCATGCAGTTTTTCACAAAGTGGTGAATCTCACTCCATCCATGCTTGTGAATAACTGAGCCTCTTCAGATGCCCTTTCATACCCAACTATACTATCACCTGTTAACAATTAACCTGTTTAGCGATGGAATGTGCCAAACAGGTGTTTTTTGAGCATTTCACAACTTTCGCAGTCTGTTGTTGCCCCCGTCCCAACTTTTTTTGAAATGTGTTGCAGGTATCAAATTCAGAGTGAGTGTTGTAATGGCCCAGCTCTGAGACCATAACAAATAAAGGAAGCACACGCGAGAGATTAACTAAAACAAAGAGACTGATTTGACAAAGACAAATTTAAGTTAACAAAGGCAACAAAAATATTAATGTTAACACAGGAAGCAAACAAGAAAACATACTGTCAGACTAACTTTAATAAACTAAATAAAGGCTAAATAAATGATGCAAAAGTGCAAACAACTCTAAGGTAACATGACATGGTGCCAGGGGAAGAGACCCACAGACTGTAAGATGGGGCTTTATAGAATTTGGAAGCAGTGGCCAGCTGCCCCAAATCTCCTGATGACCTGAGTGCCAATCAACCAGGAGCCAGCACACTGAAAGACAAATGAGACACAACACAGCAACAACAGCAAGCCCAGGCAGATGCCCTGCTCATTGTATATTAATGAAAAAAACCAATAAAGTTTATCAGATAGAACATTAAATATCTTGTCTTTGCATTGTATTGCAATTGAATACGAGTTGAAAAGTTTTTGCAAATCGTTGCATTTTGTTTTTACACAACATCCCAACTTGTTTGATTTTAGGGTTGTACATCTTTTGTTATTGTTTTTATATGAGAGAGACCCCTAGCAGCAGAATTTACATATTGTGCCTTTAACATGTTATTTTTAATCCAGAAACAATCTGTAAAAGTTGCCAAGGGTGGGGGTAACGAATTACAACTAATCATGTAATTAAATAATCTTTTGAATTTTTGTCAAGTCTGTAATTTTACTGTTACTTAAGTAGACATTATTCTATGTAATCTACTTCACTGCTTCACAGGCCTTCAACTTCAATTAATTTCCAAACCTTTCAGCTGCATTTCTGTAGCCAATAAGACTATCCAATCACAAACAGACCCATGAAAACCATGGCATATGGGGAAAACACAACCAAAAACAATAAATAAATTATGAAGACAATAACACACAGCAGGAGGAAACAGATCCTCCTTATGACTGAGTGCCTGCTATTGATAATGCTCTTAACATCAACAATTAAAAAGTAACTTATACTTTTTTAACACCAGTAGTTTTACTTAGTTGAGTAATAATTTAGTAATGTAACAGTACTTAGTACAGATGCAGATTTCAGTATCTTTTCACCACTGGAAATTGCATGTTGTAGTTTTACAGTTTCTAGTCTTTGTGTTAAGCGAGCTAACAGGCTGCTAGCTGTAATAGCCTCATATTTACTGTACAGACATGAGAATGGTGTTGATCATCTGATCAAACTCTCAGCAAGAAAGCAAATAATCCCTATCTGTCAAAGTATTCCTTATGTGGAAAGCGTCTTTATTTAAATAACTATTTAAAACACTGCTGACGCATGAAACATGCATCCTAATTATTAGCAATAATTATAAATGTCAGTCTTTTGTCCACGCTGTTAGTTTCAGCCACTGTTTATTTTCGTTGACGCATATTGTCAGTGTTTGTCATACACTGCAATGATTTAAATATTCATTATTATTATTTTTATTTTGACCAACACAAGAGCAGTTTGCCCCCAGATGTTTGGCCTCTTTGGAGCTCTGTAAGTTTTCAATTGCCTCACATTTCTTTGAAAACTCAGAAGTGTTGATTGTCAAATCTTAGTCACTGACAAATGCTACTAATTAGCCCTCAAACTAATATTCCACACCTCTGTAGCAGCATGTGAAACATTAATTAAGGAATTAATTCACTTCATTATTTTATTAGTTGTTACAGTACTTTGCCAACCCCCTGTGAATGTTTTGTGCGACTAACATGTGGTAGCAAGAATGCATTAATATTCTGTCTAACATTAAAACAGAAAAGAGCTGGCCCAGATGTCACACTGTACCATGAGGTCTTAAAACCCTCTAACATTCTGCTCAACTGTAGAGCACATTTTGAGTCACTATATCTTATTGAAAAATGTGATAAACTTAACTCCACCTGATTGAGCCGTTGCTACCACCCGGTTTAGTTATTATCCCCAAATGTTGCTGTGTTTTTATATGGCATGCCTTTTCAGTTTGCCTCTTAACAAGAAGTTAATACACAAAAAATCACTGCAGAAATGTGAACTCTGTTTGGTGGGATTTTCAAAGGTAAGCATATTTTTTCAACATATTATTGTTTGGAGGTTTCACTTGACAGAATAATGTAACTTACAATACAATACAGAATAAAAAAGTCCAGTGAGGTTCAAATAATTTTCTAAACACATGCTCTATCAAACAGTTCATTTGTCCTTTTATGGGAAAGATAATAGCTAATGTAAATAGAAATGATATTTGCTACAAGATATTTAAAAAACTGTGATAATTCATGGTTCTTAATATGATTAATTTAATGTTATCCATTATATATATGCTGAAATAATTTCATAAGAATGTTTTTTTTATTGTCTAAAAACATGCTAAAGTGGTTGAATTGCCTTTAATGAAGCTAAGCTAAAATTGTCAATTTTCTATGAAGTAAAATAAAACTTTGTCATTCATTGTTGTTAATATGATACATTTAATGATATTTCATGTTTTAAAAGCTGAAATGATCTCAAAAGTGTCATTTTTATTTACTATATAAAACATGTTCTACCAAAAGGTTGAATTGTCCTTTTATTTATGGTAAAGGTAATAATGCTAAAATAATAAATGAACAATTTTTATGAAATAATCTAATGCCCCAAAACATCTGTGCTGTTGCATTACCACACAATTTAGCAGTTCTGATTTATTTCTTATAAAAAGTTAGCCTTTTACTTAACTTTTTCTAACATTTTGTGGTATGTGTAAATGTATTTTGATACTGTCACCATGAAATGGCATCTCCACCGTTTAGTAAAGGCCTATAAAACAAAACAAAACTGGGAAGTGTTAAAATAAAAAACAATGATTGTTGTCATTGTTTGCCCAAGGAAATTTAAAAAAGCAGAGTTGTCAAATCCATTGCTTTTTTGAGGGAGAGAGTTATTGAAGGGTTAAGTTGTCTCCTCTCTGTTGTACAGTCGATGAATGCTCGCAGATCCACATTAGCAGACACAGTGATTCATGTACATGAGAGGGTATTGTTGGACTCCCCCTTGTGGTAAATTTATAACACAACTGTAACAGAGCACGGTCTGCCAGACAGATAGGAGTACACGGAAATGTGAAGGTGTTACTGAACTCAAACTGAATTAAATTAGAGCCAAGAGTAATATCAAAGGGTGTTCTCTCTTCGCTGCACTGTGTAGTGTATCCCCTGCTGGCACTGGGCGTACTCCGAAGAGTGTGGTTCTCCCAACTCAGTAGCTGATCAGAACCAGGTGGGAAGGCCTCCATGTGCTTTCCATTTGTGCAGGATGTAAATGGATTCAATTAGATCCAAATGCACAACCTGTCAGCCAGGGGGAAGTGGCAGACTTTCAAAGGCCATTAGATTATGGACAGGATTTGGAATAAAAACTTCACTGGCCGGGATTGTGCCATTAAATTGGTTGATGTGAAACTATTGAAGTGATTTGAGCTCGCATGCTGACTGTGCGCTATTCATGTGGGCGCAAATTCTGTCACACACACACACCCTCCCAAATTATCATTAGCAGCCCCCCCTCCTCGTCTTTCTTTTTCCATCTCTCCCCCTCCTTCCTTCCTTCACACACACACATACAAATGCAAACACACAAATGGCATACATAAAGCTGCAGTATATCCTCAGACATATTGCCAGTGGCCTCGCAGACTCGCCTGCATTACAAACAGTAGCTCTTACAGCTTGAAAGTCAAATGGCTCCATCAGTCATGGCTGTTAAGAAGCCCCAGCCATAAAAATTAAAGACTTCCAGCAAACTGACCAACTGTAACACGTCTCCTTTGTTTTGATTGGCTGGAATAATATGATGTCTACTGTTAACATTCGGTTTCACTCACCGGCCTCTGTAAACATGTAAAATATGGCGGAATTTAAGCATGTTGAAGGAAAAACGCTGCAAAGGAGTCATTCATCCTCAAAGCGGTAATGCGTTTTCACACTTTTGTTACAGAAATACCTCACCCAGCAGATGTGTTAAAGGGATAGTTCAGATTATTTCAAGTTAGTGTATTACCTACAGATGGCACGTCCCCAGTATGGAGAAGCAGAGAGGAGTACATGGAGGCTGTGGAAAACACATTTTAGCCACTTAAAAAATGGTCAATGCAAAAAAATCAATATCAGTTTAAGCATTATTTTTAGACAGACAGCCTTTAGGCCAGATATCACTCTCTTCAAGCCAACCAAACTCCATAGGCGAAACTGGTAATTTTACCTCACAGAAAACATGGGAGTCGCTGGTCTACTGCTGCGTTGATCAGTTAGTTTGTTTGTGTTATTGTGTGACTTCAGTGAAACTGAACCGTCTTGAAACAGTGAAATCCCAACATAACAAACACACTTAAGTGATCGAGGCAGTGGTAGACCAGCAACTCCTGCATTCGATGAGGTAAAATGACTGATTTTGCCTATGGAGTTTGGTTGGATTGGAGGGAGAAATATTTGGCTCATATAACGGCGGTTTCCTGTCAGAAAAAGATGTCTGACATCAAAGTGAAGTGGTGACAATAATCTAAATATTGTGTATGCTTAAACTGATGTTGATTTTTTTTTTCTTTACCTACTTCACTGTAGGTAATACACTGTTGATAAGTACCTCTTCAACCACGCCTCAAATAATCCAAACTGTCCCTTTAACTACAAACCAGTTCATCATATATTGGACATGGTGGGAGGGGTAGTTGCATTGAAAACAAAGGGCTTATTACCCAGATATGGGCAATGGATAAGGGAGAGGGTTCAGTTGACCCGTGATTTTAATGCAGAGAGCCTTTACTTTACAGGCCTGATATAGAAGTGAATCAATGGGACATTTCTAAGCCATTATTATCAATCACCATTGCTTTAAGACACCCTAATGAGCTCATTAGATAAGATGAACAGCAGATTGATTGCAAAATGGGGCAAGTAAAAAGTAAGATGTAGAGAAGTAGAAGGTGATGGAGGAGAAAGGAAATAGGTCTCATGGATCTCCAGAAAGAGGAATGGGAGAGTGAAATTAAATGAGTAAGAGACAGGCCATGTGTCTTGGGCTGTATTTCGAATTCCATTTTTTGCATCTTTTCAATCTATTTTGCCACCTGCAGAGGCTTTATGAAAATCACAGAGATGTATCCGTTATACTGAGATGCAGAGGTGGTTCCTGGTGGCAAGATGTCATCAAAAGGGGTCAACAAAATGACCACAAACCCTTGCAGCTATAGAAATTATAACTTGACTTCTCTCTTTCTGTCTCCCACTCGCAGCCTCTGATCTCAGCTGTGCGCTGTCCGCAGAGCTGAGAAGTTCAAGGCGATTCACCAGCTGCCTTGATAATATGTGGACATGAGAAAAGACAAGAAATGAGTAGAGGAACAAAGGAATAAAAGCCAAAGAAAGTCAGTGGAGTCACAGAAGCAAGAACACAAAGAAGGAGGAGAAACGATGCGTATGAGAGTGTAAACGATGTGATTTGGGCAGACATTTGTTCCCCTTGGGCGAGCTCGATAGGCCATTCTGTCTGAATCGGACGGGGAGGGAGGGGGCATAAGAGAACCCCGCTGGTGTTGGATTTTGGCTGCTGTGGTACTACAGTGGATTGAAAAAGTGAAAATATTTAAGAGAAGGTCAGTATTAAAGCAGCAGCAACCCTCTCTGTTTCCACCTAGGACGGAACAGATGTGCTCACAACTCCAGCTGTTGCCAGATGTGGATATGGGACCATCTGCATGAGCTGTGTGTATGTGTGACTGTGTGTTTCTTTAAAAAAAAAAAGAAAAAAGAAGCAAGCACTGAAAGCTGCAGCATACACGAGTCAAAGAGAGTAATGTCACTATTTCTGATGATTTGATTCTGACGCGTACCTCTCCAATTACCCCCCGTCAGGATTATTGTAGCTCCTGATAGCCTCAAGGTGAACGTTGGCTGTTTTATGGGAGGAAAAACAGCTAAACGTTTAATTACTGGAACATAGTTTGGAGTGTGTACATGTGCTTTCAGCATCTTGTCACAGTTCTGCATTAAAAAAGCAGATCATAAAATGTTGCTGCACAAACACACTTTGATCTCATGTGTGGTCAATTATATCCTGAAGACTGCCTCTATTCATCAGTGCATCCATACTCACACACACAGGATTCACACAAGGTGAATTCAGAAGGCTGACAATATACGTTCCTATGTTAAAGCAATAACGGTTAGGGATGCATTGGTTTTGGGTTTTTGCTGATATTCAATATACCGATATTTTCCAATTCCTTTTGGCTGATTGCCTGGGAGATGCCAACTTTAACTATAATATTTTTTTTTCTTAAATAAAACACACTGCTTTTCCCAAATGAAATACAGTGCTTTTGAAAATAAAATACAATGCTTTTCAAAATACAATACAATACTTTTGAAAATGAAATACAATGCTTTCCAAAATTAAATATGTTTCCTTTTCAAAATAAAATACAGTGGTTTTTTTTTTAAATGGACACATTCAAAGGCCGAAATAAGAACTATTGCTGGGAGTTTGTTTTGTTTTTTTCTCTTCATCCTTCACTAAATCTTTATAATGATCAGGATGATGACTCTTAAGGTGGGCAGTTAAATTTGTATTCTTGAAGGAATGTGATTGGCTCCTCCTCACATGTGACTGACAGTGAGCAAATTTGATATTGTTTTCGTTATCAAGTCTCTTGGAATTACATTTTTCAAAATAAAATACAATAGTTTTCTAAATTAAATACAATATTTTGCAAAATGAAATACAATGCTTTTGAAAATAACATACAGAATTTGTCAGCATACACCACAGACATACATGCAGCATGTGAGCATAATTAAAGCGCCTTGTATATTAAATTTTAAAGCCTCTATCTACCGATACTGATGACATGCTGATAGTATTGTGCATGTTAACAGTCTCTTTCTTTTTTGACTGTTCTTAAGGCTCGAGTATATAAGAACTAAAAAACATAGCAACTGAAAAGCCAAAAAGATTGAAGAAATAAAAAAAAAAGGAAAGTCATTTTTTTGTGTGATCCTAGCATATAAAACCTGATGAGACATATAAAGCTATAAAGTGTTATGAGACCCCAGGAGATGGCAGATTAAAATGTGCAAGGGCGATTTCCACCAATAAAGGTGGAGACAGCGGCTGCTCCACCGCTGTGCTCTGCTCCACCAGGCAAAGAGAATGGTCTGAATAGATTTCAGCAACCTTCATAAAGCCAGGACTAAAGCCACTTCACAAAAGGGAATAGAAACCAAGGCAATCAATTAATGCCCCCCGACAATGACAAGCATAGACTAGGAGAAATGCTTTCAGACCCGGTGTGCGTCTGAAACTTGCTGGGTTCCAACATCCTGTGGCATTGAGCAGGAGAGTCAGGGTCTACTCTCTGCATGTTCACCGCTGCTTTCTTTGTGTGTGTGCATGCGTGTGTGTTCTAATGTACTTGTGTGTGTATGTGTGTGTGTGTGTGTGTTGAAAAGCTCACTATTGAATGAGTACATTCAACAGAGCGCCGTGCTCTTTAAATGCCAATGAAAATAAAGAGAGGGAAATTGTAGGCACTCTGAAGCAACAGGGAAAAAACCAACAGAGCGAGACAGAGAAAGCAAAACCTTACAGTGCCAAGAGAGACTTCATAAGGTTTAGCAGCCCTCCACTCAAATATATGGTGGCCATAAATCCTCCACTTAATGTCCTTTGGGCACCACTTTTTATGGGTAGTGACAATGACAGTGAGTGACTTCTTTTAAAAAAAAATGTTAATCAACACAGCAAATTTCAACAAGGCGGTCTGGACAAACTCCAAGGTTTACTCTTACAAAAACTCCCATTCCAGTAATGAAAGTCGACATTACGCTCTCTTGCACTACACAAGACATTCAAAGGGATGTAAAATATTATGTTTCCACTGAAGTTTGGAAGGAGTAAATCATTAAATAGAATGCAGACAGCCCAGCAACACATGATACTGTACTGAGAAGGAGGCCACACTTGATGAAATAAATTTGTGTTAGGTTTCTTTTCTGGCGTTGTTTCTAGAAACTGATTCGGTCCTAAAAATGTCATTTGCAGAGACAATGCTGGAGCAACATGACAAAAGAAGTTGTACTCGACGGTAAAATCTACTACTCATAATAAAAGTGACAACGCTTTCTGTGAATGATGGTCCTTTTTAGAGTGGTAAAATATTAACGCACAAAACTGTGGGAGTATTTTAAAGGTGCAATATGTAACAAATTCTGCATCCAAAAATGAGCAATGCACTAAATGCAATCTAAATAATGACTTGGAGCCAAAGACGGTATATTAAATAGGTTTGTTTAATGTACAGTCTACAGTCTCACTCTCTCCTCCTCCCCAGACTTGAGGAAGCTCAGGCAGGCTGCAGGAACATTGCATGAGTGCAAGTCGAGTGCAAAATTGTAATTGTAAAATAACAAATGACTATGAGTCCTTTACAGCTGATCAGCTGTTCATAACTGTCAACTGTCTGTCAATGTAAAACCAAGCCTGTTATCCTGAAAATAAAAGTCCACTGCTCTGAACATACAAACAAAGGTCAGTGACTGCCTGCCAGACTCCATTAACATATTGCTCAGTTTAACCATTATAAACATCTACTAAATCATAATTAATGATTTCTTATGACTCATAAACAGACACCATCTCTTTCAGCGAACATTTGGCATTCATTTGAACCCTAACCTGAAAAAGTCAAACAATAACACAAGCCATGGGCCGGAATAGAACTTTCACAGGAGAACAGTGCAGCTGTAGTATTGTTATGAGAGAAGCAAGTATTTCAACTTAAAAGGATACTCCACTTTACATAATAACCCACTCAATATGTACTCACCACTATGCCGATGTGATGATAGGTGCAGATCTTCAGTTCACAAAACAATCCTGGAGTTTCAGCAGAAAACAGGGTAGCAGCCTCATCCAGTACAATGGCAGTGAATGGTGACCACGGATAAAACGTTTAAAAAAAAGCAGCGAGATCGACGCCATGTTTACATCCTACCGGCTACTTGCTACAGCTGATATTTCGGCTAAAAACAAGGTGTAAATGGCGTCTTTTGCGGTTAATTTTTAATGTCGCGGCTTGCGGACACTTGGGTTACACCACACAAGCAGGATGGAGACATTTTGTGTTTGTTTTGTGTGCTTTTTTAAACATTTTATCTGTAGTCACTGTTCACTGCCATTGTACTGGATGAGGCTGCTACCCTGTTTTCTGCTAGTGGTACTGATAGTGGTGAGTACATATTGAGTGGGTTATCATGTAAAGTGGAGTATCACTTTAACATGTTTTCTTAAAGGAGAAATCTGTAATATATTTACTGTAATAAATCATAAAATGACCATGATATGTCATCAGGGATTAAGGACGCATGTTAAGTTGAAATACGACACATCACTTCTCTGATATCAACACTGCAGCCCCTGCATCCTTCTTTGAACTTTCTATTCCAGGCCACAATGACTGTTTTTGTTTGCCTATTTCATGTTAATTAAAGTTCAAATTAATGCCAAATGTTCATTCAATGAGTAAGTGGCTATTTACGAGTCGTAAGAAATCATCAACAATCTTGTAGAAGGAATAGATGTTTATAACAATGAAACTGAGGAACATGTTAATGGGGTTTGGCAGGCAGTGAAACAGGCAGTCATTTAACTCAAAGTCTAGAGTGTGTATTTTCAGAGGAGTGGGTGTTTGTTTTCAGGATAACGGGATTAGCTTTACATTGACAGACAACTGACAGTTATAAACAGCTGATTAACTTACAGTGTGGGACTCCTCATCACTTGTTATTGTCAATTTAAGATGTTGCGTGTTTCCTGCCTGCACTCCTGTGGAGCTCCTGCAGCCTACAGAGCTTTCCCTAAGAGGGGGCAACTTGCTTAAACCGGTATATCAAACAGGATTTCAACCGATCTAATATACAGTCTATGGATCCAACCACTCATTTTTGCATGTGCAATTGCTACATATTGTTTTTTTAATCTCTAAGAACATATTTGGGTCACTTTATGATTTATTGCGGTAAATATATTACAGGTTGCTTTGTTAATCCACAAAACAGCTTCATTCAGTCTTGGATAGTCTCAACTCAAATAATGCATCCTATTATATCACACAATACCTTTTCAGGCAAAGTAACAATAGGGTTGTAAGATGTAAATGGTTCAGTTAAAGCAGAAATTTTTTGGGGGGGAAAGTATTTTTATGTTGTGGTGTGTTTTGCTGTGGTGAAGAGTTAGATGAGAAGATCAGTACAACTCTCATAACTGTCTGTTAAATTAGAAACTACAGCCAGCGGCTGTTTAGCTTAGCTTGGCACAGGGACTGGAAACAGCTAGCCTGGCTCTGTCCAGTAGTAACAAAAATCTGCCTTCCAGCACCTCTAAAGTGCACTAAGTAACACATTCTGTTTAATCTGCACCAAAAACGAAATGTAAAATTGTCAATTCAATGTTTTACGCCCTGCTGTTATACAAATGGACTATTTATTGACTCTGGAGCAGCCACCAGGCAACCAGCGGAGAAATAGTCCAACACATGACCTGTAAAATGGGGAATTTTCATTTTTACACTTCTGATTGAGAGAGGTGTTAAAGGAGCTATATGTAAGATTATTTCAAACATTTAAGAATCGACTAAAATTATCAACAGATTGTGAATAAATAAGATTTGATGCTATGTAAGGCATATTGTGCTGTAGAGATATTCAAGTTATCGTGCTAACCAGTTAGCCCCAGTCCATCCTGAATCACAAGCAAAAGGCCTATAAAGTCACTGTAGCATCCAATCTGCCGCGCTGCCCCAGGGGCAAGAAACCATGCTTGGCGGCAAAGAAAGAAGAAATGTTGAACTGTATTTTTAAAGTTGTATTTCAGGTATTTAGTATTGCATTCCCAGAAAGTTGGGGGACTCAGAAGAGTTGCATTTTGCAAAAAATTATCCAAAAAAGCTGCAAATATTATTCTCTGGAGTAAAATCAAATTTCAGCTGTGCAATATTAATACTTTCCTATGTGCAATGTTGTAAATTCAACTGTTGAGTCTGTTGTGTTTATTGTTTATATTGTTTACATGGTTCCTTTTTTTTAATCTCGTGGTCATATTGCTTGTTTTTTTTTCATTATTTATTGTTTATTTATTCTAAATTTCCCCACTGAGGGACTAACAAAGGATTATCATCTCTTGTCTTAAAAACTAGACACTGCCAATAATGCAACTCAAGGGCATCTTTCATTAGATCCTGTTGACCTTTCCAAAAGTTTTTCAGTCTTTGGAAAGCTCCTCCCAGAGTCACAGAACATTATATACCTGTTTTTACAGACTGAGTAGTACTTCTCACGGCGAAATGACAACTTCATGTGTAGTGCCCCTTTAAAGGTGCAATATCTAGTGGAATAAAGTCTAACAAAGTACAAATATACCCAAGAACAGTGCCAATAAAATTAAACACTAGTAAATGCCCTGAGTGTCTGTGTACAATACAACTGCTGCCAAGTTTTATAAAGAGATGAGAATTACTCTGAAAATATTTTCCATTTTTCTTCTTTTTTGGTGTGTGTTACTGAAGCTCACACATCAATGCTTTGTGGATGAAAAGGCTCGTCCTTGTGTATATTGTTCATGGGAACTTGTTTCCCTTCTGGTTTGATGATTACTCATGTTTTTACACCCCCCACTTTGTAACTGGTCCAGCATAGACAAGTGTGCACCATCATTCACTGTTGCATCGAGGTGTTTCAACAATCGTGAGCATGCCCAAACGATACTCTGTCCAAGGATTACTCACTGTTTTCTTTGGAGAGTCAGTTTGTTTTTCTATTTTGTCCATATATCCATGACTCCATATACCCAGGCTCTGTGATGTCAGCCTTTTCTCTCCATGTTTCTGGTTGTTCACAGTCGGTCTTGATGGCTCATCAAGTTGTCATGGCCTTCCAGCTTTTACAGCATTCCTTTCTTTATGTCCTGAGAGGCATTTTTTTCATCAGTGCACACTGAATGCGTTGTAAAATAAGCCCACGAGTAGAGCAAAAGCTTTGAGGTACACTCAAGGCCAGGTACGTTGTGTTGATGTTGGAGGAGTCTTGCCTTACTTCAGAGTGCGATGCCACTTTAGGCTTGGCCTTCCTTTTGGAGGAACTGTAGGAGGTCACAGTCTTTGAAAGTCTGCTTTGGGTTTTTGTATGTGTGAAAACAAAGGGACTTGTGCTTGTGTGGGAGAGAAAAACAGGAGAAAGTTTGGTCGCCTTGGTTTCATGTTCAACAGAGGAGTGATCAACGCCGGACAAGAGGAGGAAAGAAGGGATGGTGACTTAGTGACAAGTAGACCAACAGACATGATAGATGTCTTTAATAACCTCTGGCTGCTTTTTTAGTGTCCTCCAGGATTTGTTGTTATTAAGATCTAGGTCTTATTATGATGACCACCTCTTTCATCGTCTCCCACATCATGCTGGGCGTCAGTCCAGACAGTCAAAATAAACACACAGTCAAAAGCCCCCCTGTACTTGTGCTGATGCGGCACTTGTTGATGGTGCCAGCATGTCTCACTCCTGACAGAGGAATATGTGGCTTTTCAATAGTCAGCAGCAACACGGAGAAAACAAAACATGCTGCGCGGTGATCACCTGTTGAATCAGTTGGAATCTGCTTCTCAAAGCCCTGTGGCTACTGATCTGACAGCTTCACATTGCAGGGTAGATTGCAAAAGCATGTTTATATAGATGGTGTTTGATGGGTTTTAAAGGGATCATTCCGATTATTTGATGTGGGGTTGTATGAGGCCTATTAGAAGATGGTCAACATGCTCCCAGTTAGGAGAAGCAGAGTGGTACACCAGCACAGAAGCTAAGCAATGAACTGCTATGGACAAGATCATCAACAAAAGGTAATTTAGCCACTTAAAAAAGGCCCACCAAATAAAATCTGTATCAGTTTCATTGTGTGCTACATTCAGTATATTTTCAGCTCTTTACTTGGTCATCAGACAGCCTTTTCCCAGACTGGAAACTGCCATTATATGGGCCAAATATCGCAGTCTTCAAACCAACCAAACTCCATAGATAAAATCAGTAATTATACCTTGAAGAAAATGGGAGTTGCTGGTCTATCGCTCCCTCTACTGGTTATTTTTGTGTGTGTGTGTGTTTTGTTTGACTGAATCTGAATGATCATTTAAAACACCAAAGCCACATAATGACACAAACAAAATAACAGATCAAGGCAATGGTAAACCAGCAAATCCCATGTTTTGCAAGGTAAAATTACTGATTTCACTTATGGAGTTTGGTTGGTTTGGACAAAGCAATGTATAACAGCAGTTTCCCATTTTAAAAAAGGCTGTTTAACAGCCAAATAAAGCAGTGAAAAATATTCTGAATATAACTTACACTTAAGCTGATAGTGATTTTTTTAGGTGGACATTTTTTAAGTAGCTAAAATAACTTATGTTGCCGACCTTGTCCACAGCCGTTTATCGCTTAGCTTTCATGCTGCTGCACCTCTCTGCCTCTTCAAACTCTCCAAACTGCCATCAAGTGTATGTGATACACTGACTATCAATGAGTACGTCATAGAACCCTATATCATATAATCTGAACTATCCCTTTAATAGGCAATTCCATTACTGAAAAGGAAGAAGGAAGAGGGAATATACGCAGGACCACGGGAGCCATAAGAACTCACACTCATATCTGCTGCAAAGTGAAATGATTTTTATTGTGCTTCCATTTTTTGAAAATAACAATCCCAAACACTCAGTCCTTTAGTGCGTCTAAGTAGCTTCAAGCTTTATCACAAGCATAGATTTGGTGAGGGCCCATGTTTTATTAATTTGCAGATGAGCTCAGCTATTGATGGCGTTGGCCGCCCATGGGTTCAATTAGGATAATACAGGGAGAGGGGCAGATTATGGGCGGCTATTTAAGTGAGGGTATATCTCTTCCTGACAGTTATAGTCCAAATGCAAAAAATTGCACCTCGGTGGCTGTGAGCGGCGCCATATCAGTCCTCCGGTGATGAAACATGCCTGTGTGGCAGGTCAGCCGTGTGGAGACGACACCAGGCTGTGTGAGCCATGTAGCCTGTCCTCTCTGAGCTAACAACACAGGCCTGAGTGCAGCCTATTCCCATTGAGTTAATAGGGGCCATTTAGAAAACAGCGGTCTATATGGTGGTGCGCTGAGTGCATGCTCTACCCAGCCGACCCTAAACAGACCTACTTAGCACGACTCTCTCTAAACTATTGCACTTCTTCTCTCTGGCACTCTCTGGGTTGAAAGCCTGTGAGTGTTGACAGCTGAACAGGGCAAAATGGCACCACGTAAACATCTCATTTTGCAAATACAAGACAGGGTGTGTGAATATTCTCACAAGCAGCCATAGCAGGAGGAGCGGCTGTTGCCTGCATGTAGGACAAGAAACTGCTCACAGCCTTTTCTTTGTGCGTTCTGGGGTGAACATTTATTATGATTGATCGGGGCCTCGACTGTAACTTCGCAGCGCAATGAAAACAGTCTACTGTACATTGTCTCCAGAGCACATTGTGTGAAATTGAATAGGGAGGCTGTAAAGTGGAACCGGAGACACTGACCCAAGCATGCCGGGCCTGTCCGTTATCTTACTTTTCGGCTCAGTCCGTTCAAAGCATTAAAACTGCAGACAGCTCTATAGAGAGTGGTCAGACTGTTTGCTTTCTTTTGCTCAGGGAAATGACGACTGTTTCTCAGCTGCATTGGGGCAGCATGTTTAGGCTACAGTCAGTGAGATAACCCAGTCCTCCTCTCCACACCCTGACAGCAACAGTTGGGGAAAGAGTGAACACTGGAAGAAGATCCTCCTCAGATTTTCTGTCTACTCAAGAGCAGGTCGTTTAAGTCTGAGTGCCGTGCCTTTATAGCCATACATTTTGCATTTTAACAACCTCTGTTGTCAAATTGAGTCAGCTGGCTTGCTCTGCCACCAGGCGGAGAGTCAAACATTGAAACTTCAGAATTGAAATCCAGTGGTTGTTTAATCTGTCAACATGGCTGTGAAATCAATGATTTAGACCTGCTGTAGGGTGAAAAAGCATTGCACTTTTTTTTTTTTTTTTTTTTTTTTTTTTACAGTACACTAATAAGACATAAGCTGTACTTTGTATCAAATTAGGTGAAAACTAGAAATATGTTCCTTATTAGACAGTAAATAAAAACAGATATGTCATGATTAGACACCATAGACTTTCTTAGGGGGGAGGGTAATTAGGGACACATTACAACAGAACTGTACTGTAAACTAAAGCGTAATCCCCCCCCCCATTTAGACTCCTTTTACATAGGAAAATGGACACGTACGTTTTAAACGATACAACAGTCACTGCCCACATACTTCCATGCGTACTTTATGCTGGCATGGATGTTAAGGAATACATCCACTAAAGGGCGTTGCTCAGAGTCAACCCCACAGCAGAGTCAAAAACTGCCCCAAAGAAGAAGAAGAAGCGTCGAAAATATCTGACAACAGCAAGCATGGCGACATGTAGGAGGCTGTAATAACGCACCTCTAGAGAGAGAGAGAGAGAGGCAAAAACGGAGGCAGTGCTGTAGACACAGGTGGTCTGTGCACCATTAAATAAATCACAACATGTGGATGGAGATTTTTTTTCACTGCCTATTTAAAGCTATAGTTGGTAATGTTGAGAGAGCTGTTGGAGAGCTAGCAAGATTTGAAAGTGGCACCTCCTCTAAGCTCCACCACCTCCTCCCCCTCCCGTCAGTGCTCCGTCCAAAAACACGCCCCACGTCGAATAAAAACGCTCAATGCTCCTTGCAGGAAGCACAGATCCTATGTTAGATAAGCAGTATGTACCGATGACCGTCTTACACCGACAAAGAAGCTAATGTTAGCATTGGGCTAATACGAGCTACAAAAGTAGCTAAGTTGGCAAACGTTACATATTTCATGAAAATAACAAATCCCCACAAAGCAAAACAAATAATTACCTGTCCAACAGAAAGACAGCAACCTCTGCATCACTTTTCAGGCCCTTCAGATTCCTCAGTTGTCTCCACCGCTCAAAGGCTGCACCGATGTTGACTCTGGTTTGTCCTCTAGCTTTATCCAGAGCCTTTTTCATCGCAGCCTTTTCTGCCTCCGGCTTTCTTTTCTTTCCCTGTTTAGCGGGGCGAGCCGTTACAAGTAACACTGGAAGTGGTATTTTCGGCTGCATTTTCTCTGCCATTGTACTCTTATGAGCTTATTCTCCTGCTAACTTGGTATTTCTGATGAGTGTGCTGAATATTTCCGGCAACGGTGAAACGTGATGAGTGCGCACGCAGGGAGGAGGGAGGGACAGAGGGGGGCGTGGGCAGGACGAGACATGAAGGCATCTGATTGGTTCCTTTCCATTCAGACCGAATGGCAGGGATTGGTCAGAGTTTTTACAGGCCTGCAACTAGCACAGAGGTATGATTCTTTTTGTTCCTTATTCTGAATACATAATGTATTGACTACTCTTAGGATGGAAGGACCATTTCACCCAGTATAACAAAAAGTGTTTCTGAACAGGATTACCAACTATAGCTTTGAACTAGTAGATTTTTTTTAACATTTTTTTTTCTTTAAAACTCAGAACAAGACAGCAACCATTTATCGCTTTACACAGAATCATTTGCAGCTCATCACACAATCACTCCTGCTCTTACCCGTCAAAATAAAAGCCCCTGACTGCGTCACTGCTCAACCAGCAGCTTGATGAATGTGATGCTGATTGGATTGGCTGCTCGCAAACACATCATTGTGGGTTTATGGAAATGTCAAAATGATTGTACATTCTGCCTTTTTTGGTATTATAGATGTGTATGGTACAGTTGTTAAAATTATGGTACAAATACAATAATTATCACACATCTGGCGACACTGTACCGAAGGCACTGCTCTGTTTGGTCCTTATGTGTAAGCTTTCAGAAAACATGCAGAAGTACAGACGAAATTAACATAGAGTTTGGAGAGAAGGCTCCATATCTGTATGTGTATATAACGTAGAGCATAAATGAGCCTTCAGACGTTCAAGTACACCCTTATTAGACTTTATTGGATGGTAATTAAAGACACATTACAACTGCACTGTACTGTAAACAAGAGTGTATTGCTTCCCACTGTTAGACCCTTAAAAGACTTTATCGGAGGGTAAATGGACACATATTACAACGGAAGTATACTGTAAATTAAAGTGAAATCACCTATCATATTTGTGTATGGATGACTGCACAGACCTATGATACTGTAGGCAAGAAGAAGAAGGAGACATCAGTCTAGATATAGCAGTTATGTGATTTCATTGTAGTTTACAGTACAGTTCCCTTGTAATGTGTCCCAAATTAACCTCTAATTAAGTCAAATAAAGGTCGAATAGATAATGTCTTTAAGAACATATTATTTCTAGTTTTTGTCTAATTTGATACAAATGCAGCTCGTTAAGTTTTATTATTGTACTGTATAATAAAGTGCAGCTGAAAAAGGATGTGCATAAATGAAATAAACATCCCAGTACCACCTGCATATCTATCCATCTTAATTCCTGACCTGTGAAGTACTTTATCATCCTGACCCACTAACCCTTCCCTCTCCTTGTTCGCCTGCCACAGCTTTCCCTATTCCCCGCTCCAGCCAGGCCGGGGCAATAGGGCACCGCTAATGTGCTTGGTGGGTCATTAATTCTTCGGATGGCCATGGGGGCAGCAGAGCAGGCGAGCTTTGTTGTTTGATGTTGGGCGAAATGGTGGTGGGGAGGCAAAGCAGATGTTTGTGTTGGCTGGCGAGGGAGAGCAGTATACTTGATGCCAACCCAATCACCATCTCATGCTAGGCAACAGCTGCCCAAATACATTTCAGCCAAAGTCTGGCAAAGAGAGGCAAGGGTGACCAGATCAGCTTTAAAAGCTCACTTCTGCTGATGTTCCCCTAGCCCTGATGCATAACCAAAGCCACTCACTTGAAGTACTGTCCTGTGGCCGATTTGTCTCTTTGTTTATCCACAATAATCTTGGACAAGTGAGATTATTCAAGGAGATTTTGTTTTAATTTGCAAGTCCTGAAACCGAAGGTGAGCTGGACACTGATAAATACAGTAGAAGACATGCGGCAGTGTGCCTGCATGTCTGTATTTGTTGTGTGTAGCTGATGTTTGCTGCGCTTTTACCTTTGAGGAGAGATGGGAATCGGAGAGGACACAAAGAAAAGGAGCCAAAGACTAACCCAGATTTTTTTTTGCTAGCCACGGTAAAAATATAACAATGTATGCGCATACATAGACCCCAGAACAAGGACAGTTCATTTAACTCTCTCCTGCCTCTCCACTCAACTGATATGAGCCATTCATCACCGCCCACCTTCATATCTGCGTACTGCCCGCAAAGGACAGTGTGTGTATACGTGTGTGTGTTTGTGTGTGTGAAAACAGATTAAAGATAAATATCCTCTATGTAGCCCACACGTTTTGATCCCGTTGTAAGAATTCCCCAACATTTATAAGATTCACACTGCGAGGACGACAGTTTGTGTCCAGCTAACACTCAGAGTGTGCTGCCCTCTACTGCTGTTTGTGTGAACATCTGGATTCAGAACATCTGCTGTTCTGAAAATACACTGTGCCAGTAAGTATGCTTAAAAATACTGTTTGTTTGAATAAGGTTTCAGTCTTTGTCTTGTACACTGTAAAAAAAAAAAAAAAAAAAATGAGAAAAATAAAAGGAACCAACCTATGGGGGCTGTACTGAGAACCCTTTAATGTATTGTTCCAAAGAACCCTTGATGAAAGGGTTCTTCAAGGATTTCAGTAATCCGTGAAGAACTCTTTCTTCCAAAAAGGGTTCCTTGGATGAAAAGGGTTCTTAATGGAACCCTTACTAAAAAACTATGTTTAAAAATATACTAAAACAAGTTTTGAAGACCTGTAATCCTTTGCTGAGATAATTTAGTTTTCTACTTCAGATAAAATTGAATCTTTGTGTTTTCAAACCCCCCAAAATTTCTGTTTCAAAAATTGTTCACAGTGAGCTGTGAACCTGATTTGTGGGTGCTTTAAAAGTAAATGGTTTTGCGATTGAAAATATTAAATTATACCACCATTCAGTTTCACTGTAATTAATTTTTTTTCTTAAATACATTTATTGTTTCAAAAATTCAAAGAATTTTTTTTTTTAAAGCAGTAGTGTTTCCACCATAATAACCACAAAATATAAAATCTAAAATTAAATTATTTAAATAAAAATCTCTGTCTGCTTCTTTTTAACTGCTAACATACTGCTCATTGTAACGGCCTGGGAAAATGTAAACACAGGCTTGTTTCACCTGATTTCTTAATGTCTGAAACATTAAGAATAATATAAAAAAGCCAATATTCTTGCTGATGGTCTTGTTTGCTTATGTTGGTCATATAGAGGCTTCAGTGTTAAATTGAGGCCATTTCATAACCAGTTAAAAACTCATTTTAGCTGCTTATATGTTGGGAATCTTTTTTTTATGTTTAAGCTTATAAATTTGAGTTTCAAAACTCAGAAATTTTGTCAATACTTGAAAGACCTTGAAAGTTTAAGTTTTCTCATCTTTCTTTTTACAGTTTATGAATAAAAACCTTTTACTTCTTTCACCTTGAATGGCATGTAATCAAACAATGTCAGGAGATGCATCTATTTTTTAAATATTTTCAAACCTCCCCAAGTCATTTTATGCAATATGTGCAACTGTTTTGTTGCCCTGTGATTACACTCAAATCAAATTACCTTTTCCAGCATTATAACCTAACACCAACAGTTTAAAAATGCCTAATAGGGTACTATGGCGGCTTCATTAAATTAGCATTTTGGTGTAAATTATTTCTTTAATATGCAGTAATGTTTACCTCAAACAGAAATTTGGATTATCACCAGGGAAAATATTTATCCAGGCTGCTGCTAATTGCATCCTCACCACCTTAATTAAACAGCACATGCCTGGCTCTGATGTGATGTTTGCTCCAAGATACAAAAGAGGAACACCTCAGATGATGCTAAGATGAAAGGTTCACTTACAACTCACTAATTGTCTCTCTCTCTATATGTTGCTGTATAGCAACATAAAATGAGAGGGCATGCACCTGAAGAAAGAAAGGGCCACGTTGCCACAATGCAGGAAGATTTCTAATCCTGAATTATCATTGGCTCATTCGTCATCTCTAACTTAGTACAGGTGGAGCGAGGGAATCAAAGAAACCAAGTAATGAGGACCCACAGTTGCCGGCAAGGTAACCGTGGTTACGTGTGGTGCATTAATGTATGTAATCTGTTACTGTGCCTGTGACAAGACAAGGACATGTAGTGTGCTAATTAAAGAAACCTTTCACTGCTCCTCGCTTAGACACAGGTCATATCTCATTAATGATGGTCTCAATGCATGGGGAGTCATTCATTACTGGCCATTTGGAGGGAAAAAAGGGGGATGTGGGGATGGAGGGAATTCCTGTTTGCACATACGGGGCATAGCATGCAAAGCTAATAGGTATTTCCTCACAAAAGAACAGCGTGAGTGGACCCTGACCATCGCAGCATCACCATGTTCAACAATTAATTATGTTGAACTTTATTTTACAGTATTATATTAAGACATAACAAGCCGTACTTTCTATCAAATTAGACTAGATTTAGATTTACAACTAGAAATATGTCCTTTAATAGACCTTTGACTAGACTTTCTTAGAGGGTAATATGGGACAGATTACAACAGAACCGTACTGTAAACTAAAGTGTGATGAGTCCCTAATTAGAATATATTATAAAGGAGAACTTCACAACAAAAATAAAAAAAATATGCTTAATGGATAAAAAGAGTAAATAACATTTGTTCAAAACCATTAATTTTTATTTTTTAAATGAAGGGATATTTACAAGAAAAAAAGTCAATGTCAAGGTTAATGTCATGTACATTTACTAAATACAAAAAATATATCATTGAGAAAAAAAAAATAAACCACATCTTCAAAATGCTTTCATTTCTGACACATCAGTCTGAAAAGAAAAAGAAAAGAAAACTAAATAGCTGAGCGTGCTCCTGGGATGAGGGTTCAATGATGAAACCCATCCCGCGTTAAGAAAAGGAGAGACGCACAGCCTCACGGTCAGTGCTTGTACCTGGATGATCAGTGCACAGGGACACACACACACGCACGCACGCACACACACAGCAACCACTAAATGGTAGTGCACAGGCAGAAAAAAGGCTGGTCTGCAATTAAAACAGCATTTTAGTGGCTCCAGTAATATTGCAAACAAAGCCTGGGGAATGTCTTTTTGTTCCTAAAAGGCTGTACTGTAACGCCCCATCTGGACATAAAGAACTATGTTTTCCTACATGCTCAAACGCCACATCAATCAGCCCTCCATACAAAAAAAACAAACAAACAAAAAAAACAAAACAAAAACGACAAAGACTGAAAACATTTGTGGAGTACAGATGTCTGCAGAGTTAATATGCGTAACTATAATTGAGTTTTCTCTTTGTGGCCATGAGAAGCTTGTAATGTTGTGATCACATATTTCCATGATTACAACAAACAAAAATAACTTTAACTAGTTAAAGGTAGAATGAGAAGGTTGTTGGTTACAGTTTGTAAACACAACTTCAAAGTTGGCCCGTCATCTCCAGATCAACGACACCAGAGGTTTTCTCTCGGATGCTTGCTTACAATCTTGCTTTTTCAAGAAAAATGCCAATCATCTGCTGCTTCCGGCTTCTTGCTGTTTTTCATCGTCATTTATGATAGTTGTTGGTTTGAAGACATCACTTTTGGCTCTGGGAAATTTTCAGAATTTCTTGTCATTTTATAGACTAAACAATTAATCGTGAAAATAATCACATATTAACCGATAATGAAAATAAGTTAAAGCCTTAATTGAAAGGGATTATCTTTTGTAAAAGTCAATACATAGTTGTTGTTGTTTTTTTTGAGAAAATCCTACTCACTCTGCCTTTAACTTATCAGACCTAATCTCATAATCTAAATTTTGTAAATAATTTTCTTATGATCTCAATTTAGTAAACTTTATCTCATAATTGACATGAATCAATTTGTATTCTCAGTTATTAGGAAAGACGTGCTTGATATTGTTATAATTCATAGTCCATGCACACAAGGCAATCTCTTGTATGCATGATCATTATATTGTTAAATAACTGCTGACAGATCATCACCCTCTATGGGGGAAGATCATGGTGATATTACATGGACTCTTCCTTCAGTTGCAGTTGCATCAGTTTATGATAATAATAATTGTGTTAAATACTGATGTCAAATATGAGCAGTGACATTTGGTAATGCTGCTCATTATACATTATTTCCATGTCAGAATCTATGTTGATGTTATTGACAATGATCTTGAGAAGACAGGATGGGTTATGTTAAGATCACGAAATTTAGAGATGACAAAGATCATGGAATAATCAGTCTGATCAGGAGAAAACAAAACATCAAAATGATAGCTCTAAAGGAAAGCCGATGCATACCAATGCTGATGCTGCACAATATTTTAATAATTGACTGTTCTTAAAATTTTAATCCGCTCCTGGAACAATAGTTCCACAACTACCAACAGTTAAATATCAGATAAATGTGCTACTTCCCCCCTCACAAGTAAGTGCAGTAATTGAGTGTTCAAAATTCCCTGTCCTGCAACTTGATCTATGCTAAAACCAAATTCATGACCTGACTCTCCACTACATCTAAATGAAATCTATTTAAAAAGATTTAAGATTTAAATACTCTATTAACAAATAACATAACAGAAAACATAACCTCCTTGGCCAAGTTAACACCCATGGCTCCTGTATGTCCCTGTAAAGGAGTCCCTGTCTGAATATGAAAGCAAATGAGCAGTCCAAGACAAGTGCAAATCCTCCCTGAGACTGGTCCATGTACTCACATAGACATCAGATTCAGCATTATACAACCCAAGTACTCTACTAGGACACTAAACGAGTCACACTGACCGGCCTAAAATTGTTTGGTGCCATTTCTGAAGCTACAGTAGCACTGTTTTCATACAACATTTAAGACAAAACACAGGGATTCATCAGCATCATCTTCATCATCATCAGTCAGTCACAATAAGGCTCCAAGAGCAGCATGTAAACCAGACTGGTCAGAAATCAAGTGGATCACAAAAAATGTTGAAGTCGATCACACAGTTATTATTGCTAAAATGATTATCACTTTCATTTATTTGAATGATGAACCCCCTCCAGATACCTGACCACGAGCTGGTCTCCATCCACAGATATGTAGAGCTGCGAGATATCACAGTAACTGGAGATGGGTGGGAAGAGCTGAGTGAAGTGAATCGGCATGACGTGCCTCAGGGACTCAGTCCTCTGGTGCCTGACAGAGAGACATATCAGGTCGTAATGTGTCTCTGTGGTGGCCTCGGCTATGCAAGCTCTGGAAGTGGGCTTGCTTCAGGATGCGGTTGATTTGCAGGTAGGACACCATGTTCGCAGGGCCAGCTGGTTCTGAGGAGTCGCTGGAGCTGAGGGGACTGCAGGGGCCCACAACACACTGACTGGTGCAGCTCCCAGCTGCATGTTCTGGACTGCTGATGCTGCTGCTGCTCTCGCTGTTGGAGGACTGAAGCACAGATGTAAACATTAGCAATGTGTTAGCTAAATATGAACGTCAACATCCAGAATAACATGGACATCAATCATAGACTCAAGTTGCTTTCAGCTTATTGTTTTGTCTGGTGAAATTCAAAGCCTTACAGCTTGGTATGATGCATGATATTTGCCAAAACTAGACACCACAAAGGGCTGTAAACAGACACGGCAAACTAAAGCTTTGTTTATACATGTGCAAAACACTGGGCTGCTGGCCTCTGCAGATGGTGTGCAATGAACAGGGTGTGCAAACAAAATATTCTTTGAATAATCAAGAGGTCAACGACCGTTACTGGAAGAATATCATTATCTAATGTGGCTACATGTGCTGCCTGGCAACAGTCGTAAACACTGACGTACTGCCAAACATTGCATGTGTGTACTGTAATTACTGTTGCTTACCTCCAAATCAAAGTTGTTTGGTTCAATTCACCGTCATTTGGCTAGTCCTGTCATCTCACTCTCAAGTAAGGGTCTTAAAGTGTTTGTAATTTGAAATTAAAAGCTTGGTGTGAGAAGGGCAAGCAACAACTTGCAGGGTCTGTGCATCCATTGTGAAAGATGTAATTTTTAATGCACACACCCTTGAGCTAAGGGCGCTGTGGCGAGCATAATCAAACCAGGCATCGGGATGCTTTCATTACCTAACCTGTTTGCTACAGTTCAAAGTAACTCTGTTGTGTTTCACCCTCTTGTTAAGTTTGATTATGCTGGTGTGAAAGCTGTCAAATTGTATTTGGAGACGGCTTGGAAAAGTGCTTCTTAATCTGCTTTGAATCAAACTCTGGTGCAGTTTTGTTTATGATGTGAGAGCAAAGCAAACCAACCACAGGGTTTTGCTGTAGTAAATACTAATTTTGACATAAATTCAAACTCTGAACTACTATTAAATCCATCTGTTAATTGTGGGACCTGGTATAAAAGCCATCTCCTAAGTGATCTAGATATCCAGGTAAGATTATCTGGTAACCAGCATGTGAGTGTGGGCATTTTACCTGATACATAGATCTTTACCCGATCAGATAGTTAAAAGTATTAGAGCAGATGGAGTAATATTAAGCTCCAATTTGCCATTTCTGACACTGGAAATCCAGTTGCAGACTTGATGATTGATGCTCATAACTACCAATCTATTTGTGAGCTCACTGTGACCACCAGCACAAAACAAATAAATACATAATGCATTAATGACTTAATGTCTGTCACTAATTTGACTTCTAAAAACTATGTATAAATAGAAAATGGAAATCTAATAAAATAAAAACTTCGTTGTTGCTGTTTGCAGTTTGGGGAATGTGAAATGAATTGCATGTGTCTAGGTAACATCTACCAACAATTGTTGCTTGTGCAAGGTAAGTGTAAGAGAAATATTTGTCCAACTGTTATAATTTCTTTCAAATTTAATTTCCCTAATTTTGTACCTCAGAGTCCCAAGCATCCCGGCCTGGCTCAGGAGAGAGAGGATGACCCCTGCTCTGCCTTTTGGCTTGAGGCACCAGGTGGCCGCTTTCCTCATCACCACCACTGCGCTGCCGTTTCCTGTTTTGAGTGCAAGAACAAACAAACATATAAAACTCACTAATATACAAAACAATTATTAGCCTACATACAGAACTTTATTAATCCCTCGAGGGAAATTCAAGTGTCATAGCAACAACAGCAATGATTGGACCAATAAAGACAATAAAAATAAAGGATATTGCTAATAAAAACAAGAATACAAGTGAAAATGTAAAACACTAAGCAGCTGGCTGTAGAAATCCGCATTGGATCTCTGAAATAAGAGAATGTGTGAACATGATCGTGTACAGTCTATAAAATAAAATTAAGTACAGTCTATCATATGCAATCATTACAACCCTGATCATTGCTAGCATGGCTCGGTAACCAACAAATTCTAAATGGCTGCTGCAAGCGGTAAATAAAGGCCACGGTAACGTTAATGTTACTCCAGCGTTTGTTTCAGGGAATACTTTAACTGTCAGCGTTACATAAAATACTGTAGGCCTGGCTCACCTGCTTTCAGTCAACATATGATGACAGTAAATCAATCTCGATGAGTTTCCTTCGTATGTGTTTGGAGCAGGCTTGAGGACGCGGCTGGTTGGCGTTATCGACTTGATAACGTACCGTTAGCTCGTTTCCTGTCAGTCGATGATGGCCTATCACCTGAGTTAGCAAACTAACCTTACTGCCTGGCTAACTAATCATGTTGAGCATTGACGTGATACTACATGCCATTTCGGCAATAGTAAAGGAATACTCGGATTAATTACACCGACACTTTAAGTAATTGGCTGCTAAAAGGTACAAAAACCGGGCGTTAACGAGCTTGCGTTAAGCTAGGTTAGTCAACGAGCCTGTCCCAAACGCTTTAACGCAAATTCACGTTACAAGCTAACGTCACTGCTAGCTAACCTTCTTAGCTGATGCTCTTAATTAGCTGACCGCGGCGCATATAGCACAAAAGTCGCTTAGTGTCTTGAATGACAATCTAACAAGCTCAGCGCCAGAGCGCGAAAAAATGTACACCTCTTTTAGTTAAACCTAGCTAACTAAAACAGCCACAGTTATAACAGCTAACAACAGCCAACCGCGGCAGTTGTGTTTACATGCTACTGCGGCTGCGCGAAGACCAGTGATGTTGCTTTCAGTGTGCTGTCGGAAAATATACTTCTACATGCTTGCCAGAGAATCAGACTTGGGTTTTACTGTGACATGAGAAATGTAAAGTGAAGTGAGAAGGACAGTCACAACGACAACGATGGTAACTAAGGTGAATAACACCATTACTTATTCGTAGCTCACACGTATATTATACTTGTCAGCTAATTTAGAAAAAATGGTAGAAGTTTACGAGCAGTCGTAAAGGCAGCATAAAATTACACCAGCACACCGTTAACAGCACAATACAAGAAACCTGTTAATAAAACACCACGTTTATTAATTTATTTTCTTATTAATTTGTTTCTGTGGCCTAACTGTGGCCTAATTAGTATTAATTAGATCGACAAATACTGTCTGGCTTATGGCCCGAGTGACACAATGTTAATTTCCCCAAAAGATGTCGCTGTTTACAATATAACAGCTCTATCTGACACTGTAGCTTAATGTAAAATTTGCTTTAAGGGGTTGAAAATACCGAACTGTCTATCCAATAAAAACAAATCTAGGTTAAAATGTAACAGACTGTTAGTGCAGCCCATTTCCCCATATATCCATACAAAATGAGACCTATGGAATAATGTGCAAGAGGGACATTAGACAAAATATGCTTTGAAATAAAGCAGCGAAAAAAAATGGAAACAAAACATCTAATCTGACTGAGTGGTGGACATCCTCACAACCCGGAAGTTACACCCTGTAGTGCAGCAGGAGCTGGTCCAGCCAGCCAATAGTGTAAAAAAAAAAAAGAAAACGCCTCCGCCAATGACTCAAGCGAAGGACGGAGGTGAGATTAACAGGGATTTCAAGAAGCAGCGCTCCTGTTATTATAAAGGGAAATAATCGCAATGGGAAGCACCGACTCAAAACTGAACTTCAGGAAAGCGGTGATTCAGCTGACAACCAAAACACAGGTAAATGTACCCCCATACAACACAATAAAGGATTCAGAAATAGGGAGATGTACCGATGAGCGCAGCAGAGAGCATCACCGAGGAGATGAGATAACGCGTCTGATTTGGCACCAAAAAAACACAACCTGGCTCACGTTGCATGCGTGCTTTTCAAGTCACAATAATTTATTTAGCATAATCGACATGTTTATAAGGTCTGC
>JAJHUR010104436.1:0-18079 GCA_027495735.1 Lutjanus campechanus | reverse complement strand
GATCCGCTGCATAACACCTTGATGGACCAAAGAAATAATGGTGGTGGAAGGCTCCTCTCTCTTCGTTGTAGGACAGAGAGATACAGAAGATCTTTCATACCAACTGCCATCAGACTCTATAATTCTTATACTAATAGATGAGACTACTACAGGCAAATGAATTTCCCCTTGGGGATTAATAAAGTATTTCTATTCTATTCTATTCTATTCTATTCTATATGTATACAAACGTATACGTACTAGCTGTGTGCTACAAAAGAACAATTTTGGAAGTGTGTCTGATGGTCTTTCCGTAAATTTTACAACTGTAATTGACCCTTCTTCAGTCCCGCCCCTTTTGGAACCTCAGTCAACTTTCTTCTTTCCTGTTTCCTGAACTTTAACATGTGCTCAGCCTGTCAATGTTGAAAAGAAAACAAAATTTTGAAGATATTCCTGGGAGACTTGTGTAAATTACATAGCCTATATATAGTCACATCTTCAGTTAACAAATAGCAGCAAAATGCTAGCTAGCTACAATGCTAATCTACATCAATCTTTAGCTACGTAGTTCAACTAGCAGGCGAATTATCTAGTTAATCCATGTCAATTGGCTAGCTAGTTTGATAGCTTATGTTAACAAGATGCAAGCTAACTAGCTAGCTAATCTACATCAGCCATTAGCTAACAAGCTAGCTAGCAAGTTAGCTAGCTTTTTGCTAACAATAGCTAACTAAAGATGTGACTGTAGTAAATGTCACTTGTAAAGATCCCCCAGGAACATCTTTCAAACATCTTCAAAATTTGGTTTTCTTTTCAGCTAGATGAGCCTAGCAGCACAGTCTATCTACATACACAAATCTGGAAAATGGAAAACTGACCAAGGCAGAGCTTGCTCAGCTATTACTGGGGCACAGAGCAGAAAGGGGCAGGACTTAGGAAGGGCCTGTCTTGTCAACTTGTCACCCTCTTTAGAGTTGCCCAGGAGGAACTGCAACTATCAGCCATGTGACAAAGCTGCCACACTCACACGTCCCCAGTGTCATGCCTAACATTGGAAATGATTAGGTTTACAGTGTGAGGGTCTGTGAGAAAGTTTCATGAGGTTTGGGGTCAATTTCTTGAGTTTTTGGATGGACCCTCCACAGTAGTTTCTGAGTAGTGCAGAATTTTTTATTTTTTTTTAACTATTTCACCCTATTACATTGTGTCTGTTTTCTGAGATGTGCAGCACTGGACCTTTATTTGTTGTTTGTTTTTATTGTTTTTCTATTATTTATTTTTTTCCCTTGACTTTGCACTCAAGGGCTTTACACACTGTGTGGATGTGTCACTCTGTCAATCCTGATGGGAGTCTTGGGCAGAGAAATGCACTAATATGTCACCTAATAGCAGACATTCTTTCATGTTTAACAAAAAATTGTGAGGTATATGTTAGGCTGCCATTATATCAGATTTTCACTACATGATTATCATGGCTAAAAGAATTCACAACAACAATATTCTCCCTATATCTATAGACCAGTGATTCTCAAATAAGAGGTCTGTCACACTCCATGAGGGGTCTGGGCAAAGCTTTCAATGATACCAATATTTAAAGAAATCTTTATTTATTTACAAAAGGCAAAAGTGACATATATTATACACTGACATATGGTTGACATATATTTTACACTACCAAGTACAGTAAAACTGTAAAAAAAAAAAAAAAAAATTACTCATGCATCAAGGATACATGAGTTGGTCCCTGATAAATTCTCTATCTTGTAAGGGGTCATTGGCTGAGAAGAAATTCAGAGCCTCTGCTATAGAAAAAAAATCTGTCAAATTCTTCTTTATCTTTCTTTGTTTCTTTCTTTATTGGCGTTTTGTCTCTTAATTAATTTCACTCAGAATACAAATGTAGGGAGGTGAAGGGCTCCTTTTGAATTCTTTGTTATGTTTTTACTTAAAATGTGCTAATTTGTTTATGTGGGTGTGTATTATGTGCTTCTATACATTTATGGGATTTGGGTATACAGTCTAGACCGGCTCTGTATGAAAAGTGCCCCAATACAATAAATTGAATTGAAATGATTTGAATTTATACTCCCTTTAACTCCCATTTTGGCCAGTCCTAATATGGCTATACACCATTGTAATGAAGGCTAACACAATGTTATTATTGCTATTTATATTACATTTTGTTTACACTTTGATTTATAGCTATTGAAATGACTAGCAGGGGGTGGGAGGTGAAGTGGTGTAGCGAGGGGTGGGTTAACTGTTACATGCTATAAAATTGAAAACGTCATAAATAAATAAATAAAAACTGATGAAGACCCAGAGGGGCTTTCTATACCTTCACTGCTCTCTGCAATATGCATGTCATCCTTTACGAGCCTTTTTAAAATTTGATCCTTGATCTTTGATCCTAGCCTCAGGCAGGCTAAGAACAACTTGTGATCAATCATGATATTACATGATGATGTGAGAGCTTGTGCTCCTGCAGTGACGTACAGAAGAGGCTCCTCCACTATCTCATCTGAGGGAAAGAGAACAGGGTGGAGATGTATAGATGAAATGAATAATCTAAATCAGGCATCAATATGGCTGTTTGCAGTTTCACCAAAGCAGTTTAAAAAAGCGTTGCCATGCACCAACAGTCATGTGAAACAGACAGTGTAATGTTCTTTTAACAAGGCCACCACTGGGAAGAACATGATGTACTGGCCAGTGTGATTGTGCTGGATGTTTGTGAACACTTAAACGCATACTGTATTTGCTTCACTCATGTGCTTCATTCATTGGTAAAATTTTTGAAATAGGAAAAGCATTTATCTTTTATTTTTTTTAATTATTATTTTATTTTAATTTATAACAATGCATGTGGAGACACCCTGAATAACATATTTTTTAGAATGTCAGGGTGAGATTATGTGTATACATTGTGTTCATAATAATGGCCTACAATATTACTTTTTCTCCCCGTGCTCCTACCTGTTTGTATTTGTTTGAGTGTTTGTCTACCAAAGGTTAAAAGATGAATGCTCTCTACATTATATCATCAATTCAATTCATACTGCTTTGTTATTCTAGAGTTGTATACCTGAGGGCATTTGTGAAATCAATGTCTCATCAGTGTGCAGTTTCTTGCCAAATCCTGCAAAGACAATATCCACAGGTGTCATGAAGTAAGCCTTGTATATGGCTACTGGTGCCTGTAACTGAATCACTGGATAGCAGCTGTCAGTGACATGAACATTATCTCCAACATTCAGTACCATGCTGTGTCAATTCCTGTATTACGGCAAAATCCATCGCCACAGTACAGGAGCCCGAAGGGGAACAAAGTCAAAATAAACACCCACTGATTTTAAAAACACAGTATGAAGCATATTATCCCTTTTTCAATAAAATGGAAATTCCTTTTTATCAAAATTCCTCTTTTTATCCATGAGGCATAGCAGAGCACAGCAGGTGGATAAACAGAAGCAAAAGTCAGAGGATATGAAAACAGAGAGTGAAAGGCAGTTGAAATAAAACAATGGTACAGGTATTGGTGTGTTGATGGAGGTGGTGGAGAACTGTAGTGAAGACACAAGGAAACAGGAAAATGATAATTTAAAAAAAAGGATGAAGGATAAAAGTGAAAAGTACATTAACAAGCGTGGGAATGGTGCAGATTATCTATCAGCATTTATCCACAAACAACAAGAGTCAAAATGACAAATAGTAGTTACCTGGTTGTAACTCCAGCTCTATGACTATGTGTGTAGGCCTCTAACTTACTGTTACTGGTTTACGCAGAAAACGTATTTGCACTCGCTGCCCAATCAGAGCGTAGCACTCTTGCAGAACCCACCACACCAGTACTACAAGGAGCACCGTGTTAAATGACAGAAACTCCAGGTCCGACTGATCCAGCGGCACAGAAGGTGAACCTGCAAGTCTGATCAGCACTGTTTGGAGGTCCCATTGAGGAAGTATCAAGTAGGGGTCCTCAGCCTGCAAGCCCTCACAGGAAGCACTTCACCAGTGGATGGCTACTGGCCATGAAGCGGTCCAGACCATTGCAGCCAGCCGTAATCGCTGATGCAAACAAAGGTGATGTAGCATGATTGCTATTGAATAGGCCCTGCAGAAAAGCCAGAATACCCTGTAAAGAAAACGTGGACTGAGATCTCTGGCCTTGTACCAGACTGCAAACATCCGCCAATGTGCCATGTAGGGGGGGAAATTGACATCCACTTCTCAAGCGGAGCACCTTTCGCCCTGACCCTCTGCCCTGAGGGACGGAGAGACCATGCCTTACTGGCAGGCCTTCGGTAAAAAGGTCAGGATGGATATCATCATCCTGTGCAGAGCCACCAGAAGCTGTCTGACCGTCAGCAGTCAACAGGGCCTCCACAAAATGTGGCACACAAGTCCAGTGTGGGTCTCATGGTCTCACAAGGCCCCCTCTCAACAGGGATGAGAGGTCTGAATGGGAGGGGCTGGTGGCAGAGTTGCAATGCACAGCCATTTTAATTTGGTGCCGCAAGGCAGGTCAGGATAGCTCTCTTTCACTCATACATTATTACCTCAGGGCTGTATGATTCACTCTGCACTTAAAGTATTCCTGGGTTAAATGTCTTGTTGGTACAGCAACTGATGTAAAGATTTTGGAATGCTGTGTGACTGCTCCTTTGATGTTTTAGCTCTGTTTCACTCTGGCAGCTTTTTTCCTCTGGGTTTTGTCAATTTTCAGGGGATGACCCTGCAAACTTGTGGCTAACCCTGCTCTGGAGCAGGACCAGCAAGCCCTAGGATAAAGTTGGGGTTAGCCCACTTTGTGCCAGGATTCTGCCAGCACGAAAGCATTCTTAACCTAGAGCTAACGGCTCCCTTAGCCTGGGGCTAAAAGCAATGTGAAATGTCTGCGGTGACACTCCACCTCAGCAGATGCTGTGCCTGAGTGTCACTGGGGTTGAGGCAGACCCTGACTTCATCCTCAATGGTGAGCACTGCCTTGTCCCACTCCCAGCCGTCAACAGCCGTGGAATAGAACCCATAAGCCACTGCCAGGGGCTTAGCATTTAACAGCGAGGTCCACTCATGCTGTGCATATATAAAGATGGGTGCCATCTTGGGGAAGGCAACAGGAGGCCAACACCTCCTGCAAGGTTAGGCAAGGATGGTGAACAGGCCAGAAAATCATCCAGTGTGGAATGATGGACTGCTCTTCGAAGAGGGAAGCACGGTCTTCTTCTTCGTAGACACGATGGTCATCTCCCTTGTCACGGTCAACCCATGCCTTGTAGTGAGTTGTTGCACCCTCCGCTGTTGCTGCCAGGCTAGTGCAGAGGGAGCAAACAGACTTGAAAAAGTCCTCCCAGGGGAGTGCGAGACAGGACTCATGGGAGTCAGTCAGCAGCATAGGTGAGACACAGGAGACTTAAAGTTGTTTAAAGTGGATCGCAGGATAATCCATTCTTAAAGTGGCTGAGTAGAGAGGCGAGATGAGCAATGCAGGGCTTTAGGGCTTTATACAGGGTGATTTTTTTCTCAGGCGAAAAGGTGAAGCTTTGTAAGGGTAGACCAACAGTAAACCCCTTAGAGGATGGAACACGTACAACATAGAATTATCTACAGTGTTTGATGTAATCTTTTTGGGAGTGGAGTCAAGTTGAGTGTCCAGTACTTATATGGTCTCAATAGTATTACTGAGTATGTTTATGAGTCTGCATGTGAAGCCTAGAAATAATCAGGCTTTGCAGAAGCTGGTACAACAAGCATGTGAGTCAAATGGAGTACCCAGTATGCATTTGCCTGGATGGTCACTTCAGTGGCTCAATTCATCACAGCAGCTCAAAGGATGTGAAACATTTTTGTAACAATGAATTAAGACTGTAAAGCTTCCAATCACAGTCTGTAGTACAAAGCCCAAAACTACACACTGTACACAGACCAGTCAAATCCAACTGAAGACCTGGCCAGCAGGGCTCAAGCTTGAAAATGCAAATGCATGTAAATGTTTGGTTTATTCACCACTAATTGGCATTAAATGTTAAGGCTATTTTATATTATTCAATATATTTCTTATTGTAAAGGAATCCCATGCAAGGGCATCTTTCCTACATCCGTATTTCCTCTTTTTTTTTCACTGCAAATATAAATCGTTCAAAACAGATCAACAAGTGTGTTTTCAGGAGTTCACAACAACAGCACAGGGGGATATACTGTATATCTTAATATACCAAAATTCGGATTTGTCTTTAGCTTCATTCTTTGAACTTTGCAACTGTATGGTAGGTAAAATCCCTTAAAGGTAGAATCAGCAGCATGTGTCTGAACTGTTTGCAAATGCACCAGAAATGTATTTTATTGTTGTGTCTTATTCCCAGCATGCCAAATAGTGACGTCTTGGGTTGGCAAAACATCCAGAGCACAGCAAAATAATTAGAAATACAAGCAGAGGGCAGGGTCATAAGTGATGATTGAAAGAGATTTTGTTCATATGAGTCTGTACTTTGGTTGGGGGAGTTGCATATTATATCTTTAACTAAAGTAATACACATATCTGACAACATAATTGCTTTTCTGTGGAGGATTTTGCATTTAGCTGGAAAAGGTCAGAATACAAAGTAGAGCTGGTCTGATGAATCGGTCAGGATGATATTATTGCAGATTAGAAATATGTGTATTGCGTATATGTTGGCCATTAACAAGAAATTGCATTACAGAAATGCCAAACTAGAATAACATAAGATAACATAGGAACAGTGTACCAATTACATAGTTTGTCCACTGACAAGACGATTTCTTAATTGTAAAATACCACTCAGTATGTATACTGTTAAAAAAACAACAACATTCCTTTGATATCTCAGCTTGTATGCATTGTGGGTAATATTGAAAAACAGCAGCCACTCTTATTTTGGGGCATTAAAATCAGTCAGTAGTCCGAGCTGTTCGTAAACGCACCAGAGATATGCCAGGACGTATAATACCAACGTTTTGGGTGAATTATGTCCTGACTTTAACAGACACCGACACACACCTTACAGGAAAAATGTTTACATGACTACATTATTTTTTTTAAGGAAAACTATACATAACAAGCCTTAAAAACCAGCTAAAATTCAATCATTCATCAAAACTCTTCTTAATTTGTTATTTATGGGGTAAATACTCCACAATTAGTTTCTCCGCATGCCAACGGAAACAGGCTTTTTGCTCAGTATAATAAATTTATAATGAACTCACCAAAGCAGGAGTTGATGAAGCCGTACCAGCTGCAGCCGCTGCGCCCCAGCAGCCACCTTCCACGGATACTGGAGGCGAAACTGAGCGTGGTGCCGAATAAACACACCAGCATGTCGCTCACACTGATGTTCAGCAGCATCATGTTCACCGGCGTCCGCAGCTTCTTGAATTTACAGAACAGAAGCAGCACGATAAAGTTGTTGAGGAAGCCAAAAGTCATGATGAAGCCCAGCACCACGGACAGCACGACGAACCCGGTCGGGGAGAGCTTCCCCCTGCCCGCCGGCGCATCCACCAGCTCCTGGTCATCGCTCAGGTTGAAGCTGTAATTCAGACCAGCCTGACCAGAAAACATCCTGCTGTCCATTCATCGGAGCTTGTTGTCTTCACTTTGGAGCCGTGTCGGTTGTTCGGGTTTGCTCACCTGGAAAGTTTATGGAAAGCGGCTTTCTGCTGTCTTTCTCCATGCTGTTTGTCCTCTGAGACACGAGTGCGCTTCATGTTTTCAAAACGCACATTTCTCCGGTGATGCTGAGAGCTGGAAAACTGACACGAAGGCTGAAAATGCACTAACAGGCTACATAAAGGACCACCTGTTACCTTTCAGCGCGTTTAACTGAGCACAAGAGCTTTTGATGCCTTAATATTTTAACAAAACTGTCACTGTTCATCACAGTTTACATCTTCTCTTAACTGTTGTTTCATGTTTGGGAAGTCTGTCATCATCTCCCAGTCAGCATGTTGAAGATGAATTGTAATCCGCGCTCACTCGCAGTGGAGACCCCCGGTGGTCTAACACGGTTGTGTAAAGTGCGCTCTGCCCTGCATCCAGCATCTTTTAAAGGGGACTCTTACGTCATGAGACGTTGGTTTGACAGGGGCCACGGGGGAGGTGTGTGTGTGTGTGTGTGTGTGTGTGTGTGTGTGTGTGCGTGCGTGTGTGTATGTGTGTATGTGCAGGGTTGGGTCTTTTTTTTTTTTAATGTAGTCAGTTACTTAATACAAATGACATGACTTTTTTTCCCTAATGATTAATGTAATCTCTTCAATTACACAAAAAATGTAATGTAGACTGAATAGGGGAGACGTGGGATGGTAGTAACCAGGGCTGTTCTCCCTCACTGCCACAGTGGCCTTGATGCCCAGCCAGTACTGCTCCAGCTGATTTTACTGTTTTACTGTCTCCTCTGCTTTATATGGTTTTTAGGGTTGGGTTTCATTTGTTTTTTTGTTTTTTTTTTCACTTTTGAAATGGTACTATTGGTACAATCCCAATACAGCCTCTAGTTTACACTGCAGACTGCTCTCTCTGTTAACAGTGACAAACAACTAGATCCCTGTTTCACTGCACTGTGTCCATGTGCTGTCTCTCTCTCTGGAAGCCCATTACTGCAAATGTAATTTTAAAGAAAAAGAAAAAGGAAAAAAAAAAAAAAAAAAGATCCTGAGCAATTTTCTCAAAATAATGACTTAGTATTGCAAAATAATGAGAAACTTTGTCTTTATTACTCAGTGACTATTTTGAGAAGGTTACTCTTTATTTTGCAAAACTAAGTAATTGTTTAAAGAAAGTTTCTCTTTATTTTAAGATGCTAATTCACTATACATTATATTGCACACTAGACTGACATCTGAATGTCCTCCAGTGTGCCTGTACTTAGCATTAACAAATTAGGGGGAAAAAAAACAATGCCAAAATGCCTCCATAGTGCTCATCTGGGGTAATCCACGTCTCCTAAAGCCCGGACATGCTGAGTTGACCTGAAAGTCGTCATTTACACCATTTTTTTAGTCTGAATCTTCACTGCAGATCCTTGACTTGGAGACACAATCACGTGCATGTGCACACCGTGTGAACTGAGTGTGTGTGGTGAGACAGTGTGCACGCACACAAGTGAACAGCATGACGGGGCTTTAGGAGACTTGGATTGCACCAGATGAGCAGTATGGAGGCATTTTATGCCTTTTTTTCACCATTCACTAACATTGTTTGGGAGATTCTGTAACACTGTTTTCCTGTTAAGCTCCAGCAGAGTTATGTTGAATAAAAAACTAAACCCAACCTTCAATCAGCATGACTGAATTTTCATTTTTGGGTGAACTATCCCTTTAAGTTAAATGAATTATTTCATTGACTTAAAATCATTGTTTTTGATGGACTTTTTGCACTCACATTTTCCAGTCTTGGTAGTACACTTTGTTTGCTTACAGCTGTAAGCTAATGTGTGTATTGTGTGTGTGTATAATGCATGTGGGTTTCTGTATCTTTTGGCTCTTTTAACTCTTTTGCTTTAATTTAGTTTTCTGATGGTTGGGTAATTATTTGATAGACATGCATGCATGCTTCATTACATTACAGAGCTGCTGTGGTAAGGGCCATGACACTCAATACAATTGCAGAAAATCTGACTCATCACAGAAGGAGATGGTGGGACAAGTGCATATAATAAAAGAAAAGGAAAAAAATAGAAGAAATATACAAAAAAAAAAAAAAAAAAAAAAAAAAAAAAAAAAAAAAAAAAAAAAAAAAGCATGGGTGGGATTATCCCTGAGGGCTTGTAAAAGGAACCCACTGAACATAGCAATTAATGGCAAACTATAGGATTTTCTCAAAAAACAGGCTCATGATAACAAAAATAATCTCTCTCAATTACTGTCAACAACCCACCACAAGTGTGTGGCAGCATCTGCATCCACAGGGACCAGGCTCTCCTCCTGTATCTTCTCATTTTTCTGAATATTCAGCTGTGCTCAGGACACTTTACCAACCCAAAACATCAGAATTTGACGTCCTGGCAATGAGACTCAACAGTCTACTATCTTGAAAGCTGAATTTTCTGTTTACAATAAACCAGGGGTGTCATGGGGGTAAATCCAAGTGAACTCAGTTTATTACCTCTTTGAAATGAGGCTGAGAGTTTAATCATCAACTGCATCAATCAATAAGGAGAGAAATGGTGGGTAAACAACAGCTTATTTACCACTACACCCCTACGTGTCATACAGTTCAAATAGCAAGTTAGAGCCATAGACTGTGTATTAAATACTTTGTTGTTTTTAGCATTTAATACTTTGAAACATTTACAGCTTCACTAAGATTATTAATGATTTATTATGACTCATTAACAGACACTCACTCATTCTGCAAACATTCGGCATTAATTTAAACTCTAATTACCGTGAAACTGGCAGACAAATACAGTTATTCGACACTGCGGGTGCAGCGTTGTTGTCAGAGAAGCGAGTATTTCAACTTGACACATTTAATTGATCTTTGACGACATACAGTATTGTGATATGATTTATTACAGTAAATATGTTATAGATTTTTCCTTTTACTTTGACATTGTCTTTAGATTTTCTCAGCACATGATCAATTTTATTTCTGTATTTGGAATAATGATAATGATAATAATAATAACGTTAATGATGGGTCCGTCTCTGCACTTATTTCGATGCAATGCAGCAAGTACAGTAAAGGCAGCAGCCGAGGTAAATACTGTTGGTATTAAAATAAAGGCAAATTGAGAATAAACAGTTGGACAAAGTGGAATACAGTTGCTATATACAGGTATATACTTTTAAAGGTTGGTAGTGAAATTAAAGTTTAACAGATTCCTTTCACAACATATTTGTCAATCACTTGTGTAACTACTGTATATTATCGTTCTCTTTATTAATTATTTGCATTGTGTGCAGGTACACCGAAAGCCAGAATCAACTTCCTCATATGTGTGAACTCACTTGCCATTTAAATATGACCCACTTAATACATAATAGTGTTCATGCATTGTCGCCTACAGTAGACAGACCTGCAGACTAAAAATGTCTCCAAAGAACTGTCTTTGATGGATGAGTGGGCAGCTAGACTGGAAATAGCGCTAAAAAAAACTCCCCACAAGGGACTGCGTTGGTGTGGGCATGGGAGGCTTCAATTAATGGTGAGAGGATGCCCAGTTTGAGTCATACATTTATTAGTTTAGAGGCTTATCTGAAGCCAAAACACCATGATACTATGGGACTGGATTCCACAATTCTGGAAGGTTATGGTATTGAAAACTGTTTCACCCATTAATGACGAAGGAAAAGCCCCACACATCTTTTTCTGATAGAGGTGGATGTACAGATTTTGCCATGGAAACTGTGTGGACATGTGGCTACACATGACAAAATCAGAAATATTGATTTCACATATTTATCATGCCTTCATTGGTAGACAAAATTGATTTTGTGCAAAAAATGTTAACATGAACTTGCAACACTAAATGTCAGACTTACATGGGATGAAAGCACTGATTATTTAAATTTAAGTTGTTTTGAATCCAATGATACCGAGCATTTGATATACCTCCTTGTAGTTTTTGAGGTACAGCCATTTCTGTAACATACTATTTTTAGTCATTCGTCACATAGGGTTACTCATTTGATCATTTTTCACAAAAACACTGATGGAAATGCAGGTTCCTCTGATCACATGTTCAAAAACATAATGACCATTTAATGACCAGATAGACAACTAAGAATTAATCATAAATTAACCTCCCCCTCCCCCTCCAAGCATGTGGGAGAACTTATAGTGGCCACAAAACTCACAAAAGGCCATATCTAGAGCCAGTGTTTGGTTTGTCCATTCTGGGCTACTGTAGAAACATGCTCCAGCATCTTTTACAGGGGACTCTTTTGTCATGAGACATTCAGATGACCAGGGCCCTGGGGGAGGTGTGTCTCTGTGTGTGTGAAAGGGAGACAAAGTGAGATATTGAGTTGGGATGAAAAGCTGAGATTTAAAACACATTTCATTGTAAATCCCACAGGAATTTTATATAAAAAGTCTGCACAATGTCAATACTGGATGAAGAAAAAGCAACATCATTTTTCTTTTTTAATTAGTATTGTAAGCGTCCAGACTATGTGTTTATGAAAAATATGAAGATCTGTAATTCCTAACTTATTGATCTAGAGGCGTTTTGTGAAAAATCAAAACAACAGTAACCCTTTGCGACTAAAAAATAGTATGATAAGAAAAACTGGCACTGTAGTCTCATACTTTGACTGATTTAAAAAATGTCAATGGATTTGTGCTTAGCTCAACTAGTACTTTAAGTGCTGAAAAGAAAATGTCTTGTTTTTTTGTTTGTTTTTTTTTGTTTGTTTTTTGACAGAGGCCTCTATGTTTGTGCCATTGTGTTAGTACAGAAGTCATCAATTTTCAAGCTGTTTAACAGACATATTAGACCTGAAATTGCAATATGTTTAGAATAAGAATAAGAAAGATCTTTATTATGTGCAATGAAATTATGTATGGCTTGTCTCCATGCATTAGAAAAATATAGACATATGAAAATATGGAAGTATAAAAATATGGAGCTATAAACATAAATAGAAGCAGAAACACACAAGTACCAGTAATAGCAGCTATAAAATAGATTAAATGTTATGTACATTGTGCAGATTCTTCACATTTTCTTCACATTTTGCTACTGTTTACAATTTGTGCAAAATTGTGACTGCAGCTGCAGTCTCAGTCTGAGGAGCATCTGTGTGCTGGTCACAATCTGTTCTTGCGTTTCTGAAGGTGTGTGTGTTTGTTTTGAGTTTCTTGATGTGTGTGTGGGTGTGCTAACAGTTCTTGGGTTCTACTGTGTGTATTGGGGCAGTGAGGGGTGCGATGGAGGTCATGGCTCTGGAAAAGAAACTGTTCCTTGGTGTGGGATTTTACTGTCCCGAACTGCTTACCAGACGGCAGTGGTTCAAACAGGGAGCGGCTGGGGTGTGTGTTGTCCCTGAAGATGCTGCAGGCTTTCTTCCTCAGTCATATAGCATAGGCTATATACTGTCCAGGTGTGGGTGCTCCATCCCCATAATGCACTGGGCCGCCTTCACCACTCGATGTCCGTCCTTCCGCTCAGCGGCTGCTAAGCAATCCTATAGACCCTTTTACAGTTTGTAAACAATGAGAAAGCTGCACGCACATTTTGGCAGTGGAAGTACGGTGGACCACAACAGCTTGTCAATGTGCTGCTGCAAACACGAGCAGTTTTGATTGCGTCCCATTTAACAGCTTGCAGCCGCAGACGCCACTGGTTGCTCTGAAACAGTCATGAGCCTGTCGGAATTTTGAACAACTTATATCGACCACTGGTATATCGATTCTGGACAGAATGTACTCAACAAACAAACAAACAGACATTTTGGTGATTTAGGTGCTGGCAAAATGTTTAATTCAACCTTTGCAGCGTGATAACTCGTCTGGATGACTGGGGGAGACCGCTACCTCTGCTGCCGAAATGCACGAACAGCTTTTCGATGACGTTGGCTGTAAAAGGGTCTATAACAATGATGTGATACAGTAGTTCAGAGAGTTCACACACACTAATATTCACAACAGAAACAAGAAAAACCAAAACTAAACAAAAAACATAAATCTAATCAAATAAATAAACATACAGGTAATCAAGCAGACATTGATGTAGGACAGATCATCAGTTGGTTACAATAATGTGGTGAGCATTAGTGTATGACAGAAATCATATAATACTGTAAAAAACCTTCAGATGCTTGTCAAGTCAGGTCACACATATACCCAGTAAAGCTACAAACAAGCATACTGTTTTTTAAATTCAGTCTTCCCACCATCTTTTCACATGCCACTATTTCCATCATTTGTTCCTGCCACAATTTCAGTGTTGGACCTTAAGGCTCTTTCCAACATCTACTAATCAACTGAGCACAAGTTGTTGAGCCAGTTGTTAGTGCTCTGAATGCAAATTTACTGAACTGTGGCACCACAGAAGAAGATACGATGGTGATGCAGGCAGATCACGTTCTAACCATTCACATATAAACATTTTTCCATAAGAGAAAAACCATGGGGCATTCTCAAAATGTGTGTGTGTATGTATGTACAATGTTTCGTTTTACATTTCAACTCAAACTGTCTTTAATTAGACCCATTTATTGAGTCATGTTGGGTTTTAATAATATATATGCAGTATTTTGTATTGAATAAATTTGTCTCTGGCTTCTCTGATGTTTTCTCTGTTGCTGGAAAGAATTCTCTCCTATGTTTCTTCATCAAACATACAACCCAGGTCTTCTTCCCATATCAGTATTTTTTTTACAGCCATTGCTATTCACTCAGGGACATAACTCACACCACTTTGATGCTTTTTGATACATTGTTGGTAGTTGTAGGTACTGCTCTGTTGGGGGTTTTTTTTCTTGAGAAAAGTGAACTTTCCACTTAAAACAGTGTCTAATTTGTAAATATTTCCAAAGATGGCCACATCCCTTAAGAGTAGGAAAGGAAATTACCCTCTTCAAATAGTTCATTGAAGCATGGCTAACAGTACACAGAGCTGCCTTGATTGCTGTCTGCCGGCGGTTATGTTGTTGCTGTTGTCGTTACTACTGCATTGCACTGTTGGAAATTTATGCCAGCATAGTGTCTAGTACTTGTATACGGTAATATTTCTGAACAACATTGAAGAAACAGCATGCATCTCGCATCCTATTAATTTCATACTAAGGTTTCGGACTTGCTAAAAAATCTCACATACTGTTTTAGTGGAGTAAATAGCATGTTAGTACGCAATTTTAGACACAGCCTGTGCCTTTACATAGCATATAGTTGTTTGCTAAATTGTTGTTATATTAAAGGTCCAGTGTGTAAGATTTGCAGGCATTTATTGTCAGAATGTGGCAGAATATTCAGAGTGTTTTCACTGTGTATAATCATCTGAAGATGAAGATATGTTGATTTTTCGATATCTACAGGGGATATGGTTTGCTTCATGCTGTGCTACCATGTTTCTATATTAGCACAGAATGGACAAACCAAACACTGGCTGTTTTGAGGCCACCACCGGGAAGGAGAAAATGAAGTGATGTATTTTCAATCTGCAAGCTCACCACATGGTGCCACTAAATCCTACACACTGGTCCTTTAAAGCATCTCATATTTATCTTTTAAGTGACAAACTTCACAGTCTCATATTAATATTTGTCCATTTATAAGAACACTTCTGAGTTGTTTGATTATACGTCCCTTCACTCTCTTCAGAGAGAGGACCAGCTACACTTGTACACTTTTACACTCACTAAAGCTCTGTGCAGTGAATGTTGTCATAACCTGATGTTTATCTAAGAAATCATGTTGAAAAATGTGTAGGCTGTTGATAACTCTGCTTCCCGCAAAGCCCAGCTTCCTCATAACTTCAACTAGGAATGAAATATGTTTTCTCACTCCATTTCCTCTTAGAAGAAAATAATTCAAAGCAAAGATGTAAGGCAATTTAAAGCAGGAGAGCACCACTTTCCTTCACAGCCAGCATCTTTTGATTGCATTTTGAAAGGCTTCAAATGTGCAATTTAAATATGTTGCAATGAGAACTGCAAGCTAAGCACAACCCAATAGCACAGCAGTGAAACATAGCCTGCTGCAATCACAGAGCCTGAGGCATGTAGATAAATTATGATGATAATGATGCTTAGCTCCTTTCTGTTGTCAGTGACAATTGGTAGAAAATTTCAGGATGAATGGTTTTACTGTGAATCTCTTGATTTACTTTACTTTAAGTTATAATATATATATATATATATATTGTGACACATTTTGGTGAAGTAAAATTCCAAATGATTGATCATCTCGAACAGCAGCAAATGAGCAATAGAGAGATGGCTGCTAAGTCTCTGTATTTACATACTGAAGGAATATCATAATTTTCATATTCTGAGATGTATTTGGCATGTAATGGTTATTCTTCAAGTGTCAAGTCACTAAACTGTTGTCCCGCAGGTGAACTGTGCTCACACCACACCTCAGGTATAACATGATACTTTTAATGTGGCTGTCTGAGTGTGTATATGCTGTTGTTCTTCATAATCACTGTTGGGTTGTTTTTTATAAAGCAATAGTCCTAAAGTCCAAACATTCAAGTTGCTGATAATATCTAGTTGAGATTAATAATAAACTTAGCTTAGATCATTAACTACCTCACTTTGATATTCTGTAATCAATTTAAAGTAATCTTTTCTACATTTTCTGTTCAGCTTTCTACCACAATTTGAACCTCAAGAACAGATAGTAAATGTCTCAATCAAATCAACTCTGATCACAATGTTTGGGACACAGGGTTTAGTGGTAAAATGATTGGGGGGAAAAAAGAGGTCAAAAGGTATGAATGAGCTGGACATGGAGGACAATGTCCATGATGATTCTAAGCACAAAGCTGTCTCTGTTCAGAAAGATGAAAATATCTTAGATTTCATCACTCAAACCAGACAGTCTGCACAGCACCTGAACTTCATAGGATGTTTTATTACTTGTCATGAAGCATGGACTGTGTACTTCTCCCAGCACTTCTCACGAACAATGACTGTAACGTAGTGATTTGAGGGTCTTGTTAGAAACTCAAGAAAAATACAAGCCCTACACTTTTGTCTTCATTCCCATTATTCATGAGTTGAAAAGTTGTAAGATTTCTTCTGTTCAAATAAAAATAAATTGTTCACAAAATCTGTTAAAAATCATGTTGGTGAGTACTACACTTTTGTCAGGATAATCCATCCACCTGACAGGTTATTATTATTGCACAGGTGTGCCTTGGACTGGTCACAATAAAAGGCCAATCTGAAAGGTGCAGTTTTATCACACAATACAATGCCACAGATGTTACGAGCCTACAATTAACATGCAAACTGCAGGAGTACCTACTGGAGCTGTTGCCTGTGAATTGAATGTTCATTTCAATACCTTAAGTCTCCAACGTCATTTCTGAATTCGGCAGTACATAAAACCGCCCTAACAACCACAGACCACACCAGCCCAGGACCTTCACATCCAGCTTCCTCATCTGGGAAATCATCTGACAGCAGCCACCTGCAGCACTGATGCAACAGTTGGTTTATGCAACCAGAGAATTTCTGCGTAAACTATCAGAAACTGTTTACATCTGCATATTCCTCATTCTCATCAGGATCTTGAAGGATCTTTCAGTGGTGTCTGGCACTATGGAGACGTGTTCTCCCCACAGATCAATCCCAATTCACACTGTACTGGGAAGATGGCAGACAGTGTGTAGCAAGGTGTCAGGGTAATTTATTGTCATTATACAACACAGGGTTGCACAATGAAATGAGAGTTGTTGTCATTTCATGCTACAATATACTGTATATACAGATAATTAAGTTCAGAATAGAATCAGATGGAGCATTCGTGATATCAGGGAGGTGAGGTGCCTGGCAGAGCCCAGAGGACTAAAAGACAATGCCCTCTTCAGCAACAGCATGTTCACCGTGCTGCCAACTGGCAAGAGATACAGAAGTATCTGCTGCCACCAAACTGAAGAGCAGCCTCTTGCCTCCAGCTGCGAGGCTGCTTAATTCATCCTCAGCACTCCACCGTGTAAAATAGTTTGTTTTATTGTTATCCCTTCAACCAGTCTATGGTATAATTCGTAGCAAAGAGGGAACTACATCTAAATCTCACTGTACAATCCTGTTGTATATGATAGATAAATCTGTCTTGTATCTCAGTAAAATATAAAATAAACAAAGCAAAAAAGCAAGATACACAGTTATTTACATACACATATACACCCATGAAAAAATTATATTAATGGCAGCTAGTACGGGCAGAGATACTGTGACTAGATCCTGAGGCCAACGGTTGAGCCATTCATCCACTTCCATTACCTCATGTGGCAGCATGATAATACATGTCCCCATGTTGCAAGGATCACAGACCTCACAAACATCACAAACATTTCTTACCAGCCATGTCACCGACAAAGCATGTTTGGATGCTCTGGATTAGCGTGTACGTCAGCTTGCTCTGATTCCTGCCCATATCCAACGACTTCACACAGTCATT
>JAJHUR010104435.1:1842-18608 GCA_027495735.1 Lutjanus campechanus | reverse complement strand
AAATGTGGAGAGTAAGGTTGGATTTGACGGTTTAATGTGACACATCATCTTGTTTACTCAAACTCCTTATTTTTTCTATTAAAGGTAAAATATTTGGACACTGGAATGCAGCGTGTGTGGTCTGATGTGTTTTCATTTGTGAAATATTTTTCGTCTAGTGGTGGCGGCTGAGTAGAAGCTTGTTTTTCTGAAAAGCTCTGCTGAACTTTTCTGGTCATTGAACGGCACATCCAGTAAAATTAATGGTGAAGGCTTTGCTCAAGGGCAGCCCGGTGATGGCTGCCGTATTTTTGTCTTTAATTAACATAAAGACTCTCGTCCTCGGTGATGTACAGCATTTGTCACTGTCAGACGCTGCTGTCTGTTTTCCTGCGGGCTTGGTGGAGCTGCTGAAGGTCACAAGCTCCTGTTGTTTTGTAAAAAACCCCTGAAACATTTCACAGGGACATACAAACGTCTAGATGATCCATCACATACTCACTGCAATGTTTAAATTAAGCAACTGGTGAATGGCGTGTTTTTCAGAATATGGATTTACTAAATGATGTTGGACTGATTTGGGCTACACTGTAGTCACACATAGAGACATTTGAACCAAACTTCTGTACAAAAAGCTGCCAGTTGTAAGAAGTGAAGCGCTAATAATGATACAATAATGGTATCTAGTCATTCCATGGCATGTAATCTGCAGGGATCTCCAATAAGAGAGTGCATGTGTGAACACGTGCAACACACACACAGGCTGAATACAGAACTGCCTACTACACACTACTGACAAATGCAATTTGCAGTACGCACTGGTGAATTCGGGGCCTACGCGTGTGTAAAATAATTAATAATGGAGTTAAAAAAAACTGAATTTCCCCCAAAGGGATTAATAAAGTATGTTCTTCTCTTGGGTGCCATTCTGGTGGAGAAAACGTGATGTAGTGTCATACAGACTGCCCTACATTTCAGAAAATTAGTTGGCCTCTATGTTTAAATAGGTCTGTGTGTGTTTATTACAGTGGTGTGGTAGTTGTTACACCTTAAGTCATATAATACCCTAAGACAATTTTAATAAAAACCATAGTTTGGAACTTTCACCATGCTGGTTTGCTTTTGTTGCACATTGCATACTACATTTTGGCTAAATCAGTACAAACTGTTAATACAGCAGGCAGACACACACACACACACACACACACACACACACACACACACACACTGTACATACTGAATAATGAAACACTTTTAAAACGCAGAGGCATGCCATACACTGACACACACACACACTTTTTACACTCTCCCTCCTCTTGAGTGTGTTGGTGTGTGTATGCACAAGTTGATGTGTGTGTGTGCATTTGAATGCTGGCATGTGTGTTTGTGTGTGATGTCCATGCCCTTTGTCTCCTACCCTGCAGTGAGGTTTATTTTTGGGGTGATGCCTGATGGTTTGCTCCCACAGGACACTCAAACTGTCAAAACAAATCACTCTGCGTGTGTGTATGTGTGTGTGTGTGTGTGTGTGTGTGTGTGTGTGTGTGTGCAGGTGTGGGTGTGGCTATTTTATTTGTATTTTCGTATGCATCAGCACGTATTACTGCTTACAGTGCATGGATGTGGCTGTGGATGGATTGCTTTTTTATTGTGTGTGTCTGTGCAGATTTTGAAGTGCGTGGTGAAACGCAGCTGTACGACCCGCTGCCCAGTGAGTTCAGACTCTGTAAACTGAAAAATTCCTGAAGTACTTGGGTGATTCAAACCTCTGACAGTCAAGCAGCTACAGAGCTGGAGTTTTAAATGAGTATATAACGGTCTCAAAGCCGATTTAACGTGGCACACAAAAGATCTCAAGGAACAATCTCTGTTGTTATATTAATATTTTTGTCGAATCAAAGCAAACTCCCTGTAATGAGAGAGGCCTGCAAGTAGTGCTGAGCCCACAGAGAAACACTGCCTGACTCTGCAGCTCTTACAGAGTCCGGTGTCAGCTCTCAGATGCTTTTGCCTCATTGTTTTAGTTTGCAGGTCCATATGGTCAAGTCCCAACGGCTCAAGACTACAGTATGCTACGTGTGCAGTGTGAAATCGCAAGTAAATAAGATATGAACACCTAGCAAGCCAAGGAAACTCAAATGCCTTTAATAAGAATTTAACAAGATGAAACAGAAATGAACACTGGACCTGCCACTGGATGGTTGGTGGAAAAAAAGGACTCCAGTGGGAAACCAAACTTGCTTTTTTGCTAAAACATACAAAAGACTGTAGGAAACTACAGTATGCATCAGGGCTCTGCCTGACTCAGAGTTTTGTCAGTCAGATTGGATTTGGGTGTTCAAGTGACGCTTTATTGAACTGACAGAGTTCAGTTCGGGGTGACAGCGACATTCACACACTAAAGGAAAGAAGTCAAGTAAGCCCTCCGAGCTAATGTGTGCCGACTGTGCTAACGGATGATCGGTAATGTGCGGCAGCATGTCTTTGCCGACATTAAATATCAAACAAAAGCAAGAGACTACACTGTATGAAGTTCACGTGGGCTGCACATTCACCACTTCTAAGCAGAAGGCAGAAGATCAAATTATCTCTGAGCCTGACCAGGCAAGGCCTCTCTCTCTCCAGGAAGCTGCCTAATCTAGAAACTACTATGTGTATGTGGTGTCTGAAGTTGTCCTTGTAGGTGCCTGTTTGGAAGTATGAGGCCCTGTGGCATTTTTTTCCTTTTTTCAGTTGTTCCTAATGCAGAGAACGCAAACAGCGCTGGTGTTGTCACTGTGCACAACAGTCTTCACAAAAAAGTTGAAGAAAAAGGTGGAGAAGCTTGTTCCTTTCCATGTCAGGCAAAAACTATTACAAGAGAGGCAGAAAAGCCTGTTTATGGGAGCAGATCAGCCGAACAGTAAAGGTTGGTGGTTGTGATTTTATCGTTGTGTTTAACATAGCATTAAGTTAGCTTGTAGCTAATGCCAGTCATGTCTAACGCAGTGTATTTTTTTCTTTTTATCTCACCGCACATGCACATTCATCCCAGCGCTCCCCATCGCCCTGCCAGCAGTTTTCTGCCAGAAAAAAAACAAAACAAACAAACATAAAAACGTGATGTTGACACAGACCCTAATCCAAGCTTCACTCAGACTCACACTGGGTTCGGCCAGGTCGGCAGCCGCCTCCACCTGTCCAAGATACCCTCAAGTCTTATGGGACAACCTGACGCACACGGAGAGCTGAATGAAAGTGAGGAAGGCTCACTCTGCTGCTACTTCTGTGGACCAAAATGTTGACACTAACAAAAAAAAAAAAAAAAACCAAACCAACAACATCTGCTCGACTGAGGGGTCTCCGACTGATGATTTGTCAGGGGGTAGCCCTAAATTGCATCATACAAATGCTCTTTTGCTATAATTTTGGCTTGGAGATTATTATTTTTTTACGCCTTGGGGTCAAAAGTCATTTTAATGTATTTTTAAGAATATCTGGCTACAAATATAGCAAATTCTGGGCTAAAAAAAAAAGGACAATGAAGACAGGTGAAGGTCAAAGCACCAAGACTGAGCTTTAATCCGCCGTGGCAGTTGTGCTGTTGCTCTGATGTTAACACTGTGTGAGGGGAATTGATTTTGTGCACCCATGACGACAGCCGTAGCATTCACAATCACTGATCACTTTCACGGGCTCATGTACTTGTCTGTGAGTGTTAATGAATCATTTTTTGTCCAGCCACTGTACCAATCAGTTTGATTAACTCAACTGAAGGTTGTTGCTGTTACTGTCAACAGGTTGACGTGTCCCCTTTCATGCTCTCAGTTTCAATTCTTCTTTAATTTCACTAAAATTCTCCATAAATTGATTTTTTTTTTCTTCCATCCAGCCTCCATTGCCTGAGCATCAATTTCTCTCCTCATCTCCCCTCTCCAAACCAGCTATTCCTGCACGACTAGCAGCTCCACATCACCAGTCTGAGAGTCTGAAAATATGTCTGAAACATAATGAAACTATTTCAGAAATAATTTTTCTATTAACGGACGACAGAGCGAGCTTGGCAGCCTGAAATGTGACATTACTTTGTGGTCAGAGCAGTAAATTTTGGGAATACGAGCACCTCAGCTCCAAAATTGGTGTCATGAAGGCAATTTCATGCACATTTAATCAAGTCCAAGCTGGTCATTTTTTTCTGACCTCCATTTAATCTGCGTCACTTTAAAATTTGAGTTATCTCACCTGTTAAGTTCCTCTTTTCATGAGGACCTCTCCTCATCTTTTTTTGTATTTTGTTCTCTTCATCTTTACTTTCCTCTGTTTAACCTCCTTCTGCTCACTCTCCTTCTCTTTTCTTCCATGTCTCTTGTGAAGGAAACTGGAGTAACTCTCCTGTTGCCCTCTCCCTCCGCCTGCTCCTCCACATCATGCCCCTGTGACTGATGCTCGAGTTCTGCCTGCAGCTTGCATTTGTGCAGATGGCTGGGAACACACACACACACACACACACACACACACACAGGTTTGCGTTAATACAGTTGCCTGGATGTAGGTGCCCCAGTTACATATGGAAAATAGGGCAGCGACAGTGGTTGTGATTAAGTTGTGTGAATGTGTGTATGTGTGTCTTGAGGCCGCTTGTTCTGCTCATGTAAGAGATGATGAGCAAAGGTCATAACCTGAAAACTGGTAGGTGTGTGTGTGTGTGTGTGTGTGTCCAGTGATACAAAGATAAGTAAAATCTTCCACAGTGAATGTCAGTTCTCACTTCTCGAAGGATCTGATTTACGGTTAGGTAATGTTTTTAGGATTTAGGTAAGCATTAGGATTATTAGTTTGGCATAACGCATAATTCAGATTCAAAGTAGAGTGTGTGCTGCTGTGTGGAGGGAAATCGGGGAAAACTTGCTGCCAACTGAAAACCTGACTCTTATAAAAAAGATCTGTATGTACAATTTGACAAAGATGAAGGCCTTTTTTCAGTAGAATAAAAAAAAAAATAACAGGACACAAATAGACTTAAGGCCCCAACACATGATCAGCGGTAAAATGCTTAGCGCTGGTTGTCCCATCGCTTTCCTGTGGAGAGAGTGGTGGCGTCCGACCAAGCGGCACCACTACCCCTTGGCGTGGCGCACTGCTCGGATCTGCCGCTTACCGCTGTGCGCAAATTATTTGCCGCTGACCTTTCATCAATTTTAACATCACAATGAAGGAGAATTTTGCCAATCAAGGGTTCCCTTCAAGACACGACCAAAGAAAAGTGTTTCAGGGTTCCCCAAACTCCATAACACAACATTAAAAACGGGCTACAAGCTCACCAGTAAACATAATGCCTGAGGAAATGTAATCAGCCAGGTCGGGTTTGAAGATTTGTGAATCATATAGATCATGAACTTAGCTACATCCAGAGCTAAGGCTACTTCGGTCGTTTGTATACCAGGCAGGCAGGATGTAGCGGTTGTAGCACTGTGCTTTGCCTCTTTTTTTTTAGTGCTATGGGGGGCTAACCATTGTAGAAATATAATTCTTAACTCTGGTTCCCCTAGCAATTATCATTAAGGAATCTGTGTTGCTGCTCCTGTTTGCATGTCATTGCTATTCTGCACGCTGACACTTTAATAAACACCTACAGACTGAAAAGGTAATTCCCGGGTAAACAAAAATGTCTTTATGAACAAAATACTTTCAACTACAATGTGAAATCCTGTATGATTAACTTGAGAGGAAAAGAACTTAGTATGCAGCAACTTTACACCTCAACCCCATTTTAAACACACACACATACACACAAGGAGCTCACATCAGCACCCGATTATTTAAGCATGCAGCGACAGTCACAATGGATGCGTCTGTAATCAGAACAAGCCAACAAGTGTAAACATGTGCTAATGTTTCTGATTGGGTTGTGTGTGGGGGGGGGATTTCATATCTGGCCTGTGTCTGATGCTGTGCGCGCGCGTGTGCGAGTGCTGATTGTGTCAAATGTGCCGTAACTTTCTAATCATACGTTGGGCTGCACAGAGCATGTTTGAAAGCTGGGGGAAAAATAAACAAAAGTGATGACTGATGACACACATGTGCAAACACACACATGCACAAAAAACCCGATCCGACCGGATTTTTAGAAGTAACTCAAATTTAGGTAAAACCGGTCTGGAAACAGAGATGAGAGATGATCTGAGTGTGGTGTTTCTCATAAATCAAATAAAGCCGGATCTAAATGTTCTCCTGTTCTCACTAGACGCTCATTTGGCCTGATTAATGAAGCAGAGATGCATGACGAGGCATCATTACTGGTGCCAACATGATTTTATTGACGTGTTTCATGTGTTGAGTTTGTCTGTCCGACACTGATTTATGACACTCACCTTTACCAAACTCTCAGCCGTTATTTCATCTTAATAATCCGGTCGGATCGACGTGCTCCTGATGGATGCTACTTCTAATCACTGTGCTCTTTTATGGCTCCTTCACAGCATTTTGTACAGGCTAGGATTAGGGGGGGCAAAATGGCAAAAGTGAAACGTTATAGATCAAATTCCAATTTCATGGTCAAAGTGTAAACAGCCCGAGTGACAGAGCATTAATTCCAGTGGCACGAAGGAATCCAGTCTTCTCATCAGTTGCAGTGACACTGTTTCATATCTGAGCAAACACGAACCTCAAAGCTTGGGCTGAAAAAAGGAAAGCTTCACTCAGGGCAACGTCAGCTGCCAGCTACATCAAAGTAGCATCCCACTCTCTCAGAAGTGCCAAAGAATCAAGTATCCATGAGAAAATAAAGAAGAAAAAAAAACCCCTTTGAGTATGTTTTCCAGCCGGCCAGACAGACATAACAAAGTCTGGTCTCTGACACTATAGTAAATCACTTTAAGCTTCAGCTTAAAACTTGCTCTTCAACCGTAATGGTTAATGAATAAATTTTTTTTTTAAACCTGATAACCCTGCATATTTAACTACCTCCCTCTTCTAAATAAGAGTTCAAGAGAAATCAAATATAACTGACAGCCTCCTGCTCTTCTTACTTAACTTAAAATCAGTCTTGACTGAAAATTGAAAAAAAAAAGACTACAGCAATGCTAGCAGCTCTGTGAGGCTGTACCTGCGCATGGCAGTGCTTTGAGCTACATGCTAAAATCAGGATGAAAATATGCTCAGATATAGTTCAACATATTGGGAAATGTGCTTAAGCAACACTGCTTGCGTGTACCTGTGTGTAACATATTCTACAGATGTAGATACGGAAACTGTGTGAGGTGTCACGTTGTTCGTATGATGTTGATATGAGTATCAACCGATCATTTTCTCTGTGAGAACTGTGTGTGTCACACAGAAAAAAAACAGGCAAGAGGTTCTGCGAGGCACACGTGCTGTATGCTTGTGTGGCCTGGGCCTTATGGTATTCACTTTCTATTGGAGTAAAATCACAAGATCAATACCACTCTAATACCCATCCACTAAATGTGGATAGAGCCAACAATTGGTTAGCTTAGCTTAGCATAAAAACCATGGGGAAAACAGTTAGCCCGGCTTTGTCCAAAGGTAACTAAATCTGTCCTCCAGCACCTCAAAAGCTCACTAACTGTCACATTTTACTCCATCTTGTTTCTTTAATTTGTACAAAAACAAAATGTAAAAACAGAGGTAATGGTACGTGGATTTGGTTACATTTGGACTGGAGCAAGGCTAGCTGTGTCTGCCTGTTTTCAGTCTTTATGCAAAGCAAAGCTAACTGGCTGATGTTCACCAAAAACATACTGTTTGTCACATAGCCAGCTGTCTTGTGAACGGCAGGTCATATTGCATGGCCCACCAAGTAACATGTTAGCATGCTAAGATTTGCTAATTAGCTCTAAACGCAAAAGTATAACTGAGACTGACTGATAGGAATGCCATTAGTTTTGCAGATATTTGGTTGTATGAGAATTTTACCTCAGTTGGTGGGTGAGTTTAATGGGTGACATAACACCGACATAACTATGTCATGAGTCTTTATGAACATTTGACTGTTGTCATTAAGTGGCATTCAATCAATTATGTAATTTTTAATGCAAAAGAGATGCCTTTCTTATGACAACCGGACATCAACCAAGACAAAAATGTCTTCACATGATCACACATGTAATAAGGCCAGTTTGACGACAGAGCACAGTTCAAAGGTGATTTAGTTCATTGAGTTACCTGATGGACAGATACCAGGTTGCTAGTTTACTTGTTGCTAAAGCAGGCTAACTGCTGTCTGCTGTTATCCGTAGTTGGTGTTAGCTAGTTAGCTCGGATAGCCGTGGAGTTATAATTAGCCTAATTAGCTGAACCCAGCAGGTAAACCACCTTGGTACTGTATTCCTTGTCAGACCGGCCATGGTTGGTCTCGGAGGCTGTGTTCGTCAGGTGTGTTCACTGAGATATCCTGGTCTGGCCACAGTCAGCTTGCTAGAGGCATGGCAGTGGAGGAATCCCAAGCAAAAACAGGGAAGAACATGCAAACTCCTCATAGAAAGGCTGTGTCGCAACCAGGGTGTGAAGTCACAACCACCGTGCTCCTGCTGAGCTCATTGCTACAGTCAGGTTTTTTTTTCACTTCAACAGAGCATTTATGCAACTGTGTACCTGAATCTCATTTTGAAAATGTGCCACTGAAAGTCCAATTGTGGAACAAAATGTCCTCCTCCTCCTCCTCCTCCTCCTCCAGGAGAAACTTTGCTCTTATCCTCAACAGCAGGCTGAGCTGGGTCTCATCTCTTACCTAAGGGTAAACTCTCAGTCTGACGCCCAAAGCACTCTTGTCTCCATCCCACGTTGGAAAAAGCAAAAAAAAAAGAAAATCTATTTCTGTGGTCTCCTCTCTGACACGCCAGTAAACCTGAGGCAACTAAAAATGGCCTCTCTCTGAGGAAAGCCTGTGTGACTCCAGTCTGACCCCGCTGCCTCCTCACTCCTCCTTCACCGCTGCACGGATTTAAGACGACGAGGAGGCAAACTAATTCACTCCAGCTGGAGGCGGTGACTGCATGTCTGCGCGTGTTTTCAAGCTCTATTTCTTTCACTCGCAGCAGACGCACGTGCACGCACATGCTCACAAACACTTGAATGACTGCACTTTTTCTCCGACATGCTGTCTATAACTGTGAGTCTCACATGTAAACAGACAAAAGGACCTCCATGAAGCCGTCTGGACAGCAGGTTGCCATTTCATCAATAACCATAATTCCCCTCTATTCTCCGGAAAGGCTAAGGTTACAAAAGCAAATCAAATAGAGAAAATTCCCGGGCGGGAAGCGGGAAAAGAGACAGAGGGATATCTGACACGAAGGTGAGGAGCAGGTGTACAGGTCGTGGTGTCAAATAGCAGGTCCAGGTCGTCCCGTGTCCATGTCACGCAGCTCGGATGAGGGTCAGGGTGTCGTGAGTGTGAGGTCATGGCAGTTCAAACAATTGTGAATTCCTCAGTCAGATATTAAATTGCCGATATTGTCCTTCTCCTGTTCTTTTGACGTGGTCTGTTCCTGTATTTGTTTCTGATTCAAGCTCAACTTCCCATTAGTTCTGGCCAGATGAATCAAAGTACACACACAAGTATCTGCAGTTCTACCTGGGTTAATAATGTGTGTACTTTTGCCACATTGATCTTGGTGTCATCTTGTCTTTTTTCTCAAATAATTACGGTAACAAGTTGAACACTGCAGCAGCCGCCACATGTTTATGTATCTGTTCGCCTCAGAGGCGAGAAGGGGAGGCGGGGTGTGTAATGTCACATACATGGTGCAATACACGACTGCGCGTACATATCACTTGACCTCTAACTTCCTAGCCAGTCATTTCCTTCCGTGTGCGCTGGGGAGAAAGCTTATGATTACAGGTTGTGATTAAAGTAATGTGATGCAGACAGAAGGGTTAAGCGCGCGGACTGACGCGACACCGACAAGCTGTCCTCAAGAGATGGGGAGGATGGAGCGGAGATGAACCGCAAAGAAAAAGAGAGAGGAAGAATGCGATGGTCAACTAAATAAATAAATAGATTAAAATAGATACTTCCACATGGAGAGACAAGAGAGAGACAGAGAAAAAGGAAAGAAAAAGACAAAATGGCAGAGATAACATGGAACAGAGGACAGGGCAGAGAAAATTCTTGCAAGATAAGATGAAGGGAGGGATTAAAAAGAGAGGAGAGGTATTTAGCTATACAGAAGAAGTGAGAAAAGACAACAAATAACAAGCATCACACAACACATACATGCACACTGCACGGAGTTGTGTAATATATGCCTTGTAATAAATCATACAATGACCATGATATGTCCACAGAGACTGAAGAAACAAAGTTTAAATACTAGCTTTAATACACTTGAAATACATGCTTCTCTGATGCCGACGCTACAGCCGTGGTGTCCTCCTTTGAGACGTATATTCTGGCCCATAACTTGTGTTATTATTTTCCTGTTTCACATTAATTAAGAGATCGAATGAATGCAGAATTTTCTCTAAATGAGTGATTGTTTATGAGTCATAAGAAATCATCTTTTAGATCAGTCTTTCTCTCTTCTCACCACCTAACAGTTTAGTCAGCTATTGGAGGGCAGCCTTACAGAACTGTACGACTTAATGTCACCACCTCTTAAGTGCCTAGTGTTCGGTGTGATGACATTTAATATCCCAAAAACCTCTGTAGTCTCATTTAGCCACTTGTTTGCAACCGCCTTTTTAAAGACACGTAAAAGCTTCTGAATTCAAGAGTGGTTTATATATATATATATAGAACAAAAAAAGAAAAGAAAATCTCTTAATAATATGCTAACCAATTTCTGGGTTTTAGGACTCACTCCTGCAGCGCTGCTTATCAAGATGAATTGAAATACCAATAAATGGACACCCGGACAGGACAAAGCGAGAGCACGACTGAAAAGATCAAAAACTTACAAGAGAACGTTACAGCAGGACTTATCCGATACTTTGTACAAGCTGCTTTGCAATGAACTCAATATCCACTGGAAAAGCTGGACTAAAGGAAGAAAAGATAAACGATAGAGCCCTTGAGAGTAAAAAAATAATCTGCGAAGACACACAAAGATCAATCTCAAATACAGACACTTATCCACAGACATCGCCACTTGGTGCAACTCTTTATTTGATCCTTGCTTCAATCTCGACTAAATATAGTCCATTAATCAGCAACTGTGATTTATTCATCACGTATCCTACATATTACACATTATATACACCCTGATTTACAGATTTCCTCCAGTCAATGTATTGTTTGCAAGAAGAAATTGTGTCCTGAAATTATGTAATCTGTTTTTATTTGTAAAAGAGAGCTTCATCTTACTTTAAATAAGAAGTCAATCAAATTCACAGAATATCAATCTATTGATTAATATAAAATGTTTGGATGTACTCAGGAGCATTTGTACGTGTGTAAAGTTTTTTTTGTGAAGTTTTCTTCTTTTTCTGAACTGAGGATGAAAAGACAGAAGGTGTCAGATGCTGTATGGATTCTGACGTCCTCTGAGACAAACCTGTGATTTTTTGGCTTTATAAATAAACTTGACTTGACTTGACTGGACTTGTGTTGAATGAGAAAGCAGCTTTAGTGTCAGAGTGTGTGTGTGTGTGTGTGTGTGTGTGTGTGTTTCTTTTTTGGCACTTCTGAAAGGTGTGTGTGTGTGTGTGTATGGCAGGTGAGTCTCAGCGCGGGACAGGCTGTTATTCGGACATGTGTGTATCTCTCTGTCTCTGTGGGGCTTCAGCCTTCATCTTGAAGCTGTCCCAGTAGGCGGAGTCTTCGTCTGTCAGAGGTGAGGCCGAGGCGATGAGGTCACTGAACGACAGCAGCGTGAATGTGGTGGGAGGAGGAAGAGACTGAGAGGAAGAGACAAGAAGACAGTCTTTTCTCACTGACATAGACAGAGTGTAGTGTTCAAAAGTGCTGCAATGCTGCATCATTTCATTTTTAAGTTATGAAAATGTTTTCTTTCTTTTTTTTTTTCTTTTCATTTATCGGCTTGTTATTGACATGGCTTGTTCCTAGCAAAAAATAAACTGCTGCAACAACTTGGAAATGTGAGAAGCCCCAATGCCAGAGCTGGCTGCAGGAATTAGGAAATCTAAAGAAAATTTGATTCACTATGTCAAACAGAGAGTTACTCTGAAAAAATCTCAAATCTGGCAACCTGTCATTATTGATTTGAAGTGAATGGTTAAAGATCTATCTGTTTAACTGTGACATACTTGTAAATTATATGATAAGCTATGTAACTTCTCCTTTTTTGCATCACCCTTTTTTTGTCCATTTGTTGTTTGTGTATTTGTTATCCTGTATTTCTGCACCATTTTTCAAAATCAAGAAACAGGTGTTGTGGGCTGGACAGCTAAACACGACAATGAGCTGGAACTCGCTATAAAAGCTGCAGAACCTTTCACACTGTCACACTTTTTTTTCACATTGTCATTTGATACATTGTTATTATAAAAATATCAACCACAGTCGCTTTAAAGAATAACATAACGCACCCTGAAAAACACTTTTTTTTTCTGACCTCCAGTGGTTTGAACTGTCACTTTGCTGCAGTGATGTGCAGGTGTACTCCAGGATGTGTCAGCACACCTTCACATCACTGTTGACTGAGCTTACAGGTGCAACAGACAGGTGCAAACACTGTTATTCAGCTCGGTTTAACTCTTTCAGCACATCATCTGCTGGGGTTTAGAGAAACACGGGAGGCAGATGCGCCGTGAAGCCAGTGATGCATCAGTTCTCGTGTGTATTTTTCCACGCCGGTCACCAAGTGACTCTGCTCCTCTGCTCATTTTCCAATCACAAGTAGAGCTGATCTTTCTAATAACCTCATTAATGAACGTCTGCTCCAAACATCTCTCTCACTTTCCGTTTGGACACAACTGACAAATCTGTGAAATAAGTGTGTAATTTAAAAACAACAACCACGAACAGCAGGGATGTGGTGGTTGAGCAGATTTTGATATTTCAACATGTGAGCAGAAAAAAAGAAAAAAAAAAAAATCAGGCAAATTGAAACTCAAGAAGACCAGCAGGGAGAGATGCATATTTCATCATTTATCAGAACTGGATCATTTATAGCAAATAAAATTTATATCGTTTGCAGTATATTTCAGTGTGTTTTCCTGTCAGATTTGCTTGTGGAGTGCGGAAAAAAGAAAAAGAACAGACGCTCCAGCTATCACTGCTATTGTGAGCCGGCTGCGGAGCTCAACACGCTCAGTCTGAACAGCCCAACTGACCTTTCCAAAGTCCCACCTCTTTTTGGCTCTGTGCTCTGCTAACAGTTGAGCAAGCTTGGTACTTTGGCCAACTTTCACCTTTTCGTGTAAAAACGATATAGAGTGTTACATCTTACTGTAAGTTAGCTAATGTTGACATAGTGCTAGTAGGGGTGTAAAATCACAACACGATATTATATCGACTCTTTGGACATGGATGTGATATTTGCTGATATCACAAAATCTGTCACGGATATGGTCACAAATAGCAACTAAATTATAATTTGAAAATGTTATGACTGAACTCTTCCAGACATTTGTGACACAGGCATGCCATGGGAATTTCAAAATAAAGGCGTGTCTTAAAAATGACGGTACTGATCAATAATTTCACTTTGCATCCATCATCGATTTTGCATGCATACTGAATCGATATATTGATCAAGATCGATGCATCATGACACCCCTACTAACTAACTAGCTAATGTTAGCAAAACACTTGCTAACTGCTAGCTAAAGATTCATGTAAATTAGCTGGCTGGTTTGCTAGCACTTTATTAACTTACGATTGTGAATATCTCAACTGTCATTGGAGTACAGACTGAAAAGGGGCAGGACTTAGGAAGGGTCAATTAGCTAACATGGGTGTTTTGCGGTGCTGCCACCTCCTGTGTGTCCTCTACATTTTGGCTGCAAATGAAACATTTCTTATATAACTTTTGAAATCTACCCTTTAATCGTTCATCCTGAGATAAATGGTTAGTCATTCCGAACGAGAGCAACATATGAACGTTTGGAGTCCTTACTGCAGAGCGTGGTTTGTCTGCTGGTCCCAGTGCTACAGCAACGTGATGGTCAGCATCCAGCAAGCTCTCCTGCAAACACACACACGGCATAGAAACACATTACCCTTCATGTCATACTGAATAAAAAAATTCAACTTCACACTCATTCAAATTCAGAGCAAATACTTAAAAATACTAAATAAGACATCAAAATACTATATGACAAATAATACATATGTGCATCCTTATCAGCATGCGTCCGCTTGTGCGTTATCTGCATACATGCACATGAACATCTAGTGTATGGTTGCATGGTTTTGAAGGAGTGGATGAAGGTTCAGTCAGATAACCGCTGCGTTTTGAAGTCACACGCCGTTTTCCCGAGCAGAAACGCTGGCCACGATACCAAAAAAACATCAAGCATTCAGGTATGAAAAATGTCAGTGCCTAGCTTGAAGATATAAATCCATTCTGCAGCATATATGATTAATACATGTGTCAAAATCAGATTCAAATCCAGTTTTCCAGCCATGTGTATGTGAATCTATGCAGGGTTTTTTTCTACTGGTGGCCTCACTTAAATGCTAGGCCTATATATGCAGCATTATCACATCCTATATTCACAATCCTATTCTACAGTATTTGAATCTGAAAATTTTGTCACTTTGCTTTTATTAAAAAAATAAAAGCACTGGCTTTTTGGCAGTCTGTTTTTTTTTTTTCAGTGTCTGTGTCAGGAAGCTCTGACATCACCATAGGTCAGCAGCAGGAAGCAATAAGTCTCATAGTCGCTCACTGATCTGGCCAATCAGCACGCAGCGAGCCAGAGGACACACAATTGACAGCACTGCTGCTCATCTCGTCTGTCTGAGCCCTGAGCGTGTCCTTTTGTATTTAAGACAAATCCAGGGAATTGATTCAGTTCGAGATCATTCGACCTCCTGAGGTCACTGCAATCACTCATTGATCACAAATAGTTTTTACGGACATCCAAAGAGACGACCAGCTTCACTGAGACTGAAGCGACGGTCTGCACATTATGGAGCACATATGCCTGTGGGTAATTATGATTTACTTAAACTTCTAAAATGTAAGATTTTATTTTATCCTCGAAAACTTCAGCTCCCGAGCTCCTGCTTAGTGTGATGTCATAATCCATTTTAGCCTTATTATCTCCTTCATTTTATAGTCTAATACAGTGGCTTCCAAATCTTTAAGGCCATGCACCCCCTTCTACATCCCTACCAAGTTGACCATGATGAAATATTTAATCTGAACTTAGAATTGATTTCTCACATAATACTAGAGGTTATGTACGCGATGTATAAATGTTCATTATAGATTTATGGTTATTATTGTGTTTGTAAAGCAAGATATATTTTCTATTTATTTTGTGTTCCAATAAAAAAAAAAAAACACCATAGCCTATTTATAGCTGTTGCCATGGTGAAGGCGGAGCATTCAGATGCTATTAAAGATATTGCAAGCATGAATCAAATTGAAATAAAGTTACGCACACATCTGCCACGTGAAGAGCAAAGAGAATTACACATGCAAAGGCTCAGAGACGGATTCAGTGGGCTCTCCTACTGACTGAAGACAAAGAGACAGAGAGCTGCCCCGTAACCAAGTAGTAATAATAAGACTACCAAAATTACACCATTACACTGCTATTACATTTGTCCTCTCATGCACCTCCTGCAGAGGCAGCTGTATACCCACAAGGAGTGAATGCATCCTTTTTTATTGGAAATGTTATGGATTTTCTTCTATGTGAAGCACAGAGCTTATTATTACTGATCTTTGTGAAGTTGTTGTTATTATTCAGAGTTGAGAACTTGGTGTATTTGTCATTATCAATCATACTTAACAACACCAGCTGGGACATTCTGCTGTCACTTATTTCAATGTTTTCTAACCAGACATGCATTCTTTGGTATCCAGACAGTATTATACCCCGATCTACTTTTTATTCCATCAGTGTTTGTGTGTTTATTCCACAGATAATAAAAGTACATTCATAAAATATACTGTAAAGCAACAATAAATGAGTGTTCTGAGTTTGTCACACCACAGAAACATCTTATTAACAAACCAGCCAAATCTGAATGATTACAAAAAAATTGCATTAGGTGTGTGTGTATATATATATGTATACATATATGTGTTTTCTTTGCTCTGAAATGCTGGAAGGGTGTCCGCTCCGCTGTCTCAGCGTCAAACACCACTACGACCTGAAAACGACCTGAGAGATGGACACTTCGTCTAGCAGCTTTCTTGGACATGTCCAGACATGTTTGAGCCACCAGAGCCAGGGGACGGTGACAGGATGGTATTTTGTTTTCTTCTTTGTCTTGTTGTTGTGAAATGAAGTGAGTTGAAGTGAACTTCTGAGCTGATTTGGACCGAGAGAATCGCTGAAGGTACGTTTCTAACTGACTGTTAAGGAGGGCGAGGGAAGGGGAAGGGGGTGGTGTTCGTGTGTCGGTTTGTGGAGCTTATATAGCGTTGGGGAGGGGGGCCATGGCTCCAACATGTCCAGTCCGCCCAAAAAAAATCCTGAACACAGAAATTGCGAACAACTGTCTATTGGCCTAACTCCACAATTCAGTGCTTCATGGTTTTCAGTCTTTTCACATGTTTTAAGCAACTTGTAACATGACTTTTTGTATGGTTGTTATATGGATGTTGTTGGAGTAAAAGCTTTATGTATAATAAAATAAGATTTCTATTAACGATGAATTAATTTTACTATAAATTAATATGATCATTATTTTCCTGATTTAT
>JAJHUR010104433.1:0-21711 GCA_027495735.1 Lutjanus campechanus | reverse complement strand
TGATTGTTTTGTAACGGGGCAGAGGAGGAGGACTGGAGGAGGAGATGATTACATATTTACATGACATTTGTGGTTCATTTATTGTAATGGTTTTTGCAGGTGTTCATGTAAAATAAACTATTTACAAGTGAAGCTGCTTTTGGAGACGTGTCTCTCGCGCTATCACTTCTCAAACCAGGAGATCTGTCTCCTCGCTTTGGAAATCTTTTCTCTTTCCTCCTTGTAGATCCGCCGTCATTGCGACTGCATGCGCCACAGGCAACCAACCTCTTACAGGCGATGAGAGCTGACTTTCTGATTGGTTTATTGCATGTTCGGCCTAAACTTGCCGGTGAATTAATGAGGGCACCTGGGCACACCTGATAGGTGTTTGCTGCTTCGCGCCGGGGGCGCAGTGGGCATGGCAGGGCAAAATATCACTCGCACCCCTGAGAGGGGACGGCAAAGGAAGATTTGGACACACCTTGAATAAATTAAACCCATTGCGCTTCAGACTGGTGTAAGATAGGGCTCTAAGGCTAAAGTGGTTTTTACTCCAGCGCACCGACTGTAAGATAGCAAACACCCCGGGCCACGCCTTCGTTTTGCCTGTATGTTCAGACCGCCCGCCCACGGCGGATCAGACCCGGCGCAAGTGAGTTTTCTATCTTACAGACATGGCAAAAACGGCACTTGCGCTGGGTCTAAGATAGGAAAGTCAATTGCGCTGGGGGCGCACCGACAACGCGCCGAGCTTAAGATAGGGCCCTCTGTCTCTGTCAGCCCTCTGATCGTCTTTCCATGGCCTCCTCCTCTCTAACTCTTCTTACCCTTCTGTTTTCCTCTGTCCTCTTGGACTAGCGTTAAGCCAGCTTGTTCAAACATACTGTCCAGTATATTCCTCCTCAGCCATGTCTATGTGAAGCAGTTCCATTAGTTTATCTTGTCTTGTTGGTGAGAGACCTCATGTTCTCCATAATGGTCGATTGAAGAAAAAGTTTAAATGTCCTGTCCCTCTCGGTCCTTTCTTTGTCTCCACATCTCCCTTGTCATATCTGTCAAAGGAACTCCATGCAGGTATTATAGGAGCTAGCCTTCGGTGTCTGCAACCATGGTATTCCAAAATTATGCAAATAAGTAGTTTGGTATTGTGCAAGCAATCCTGCATAAACAGCACGAGAGCTGCTGCAACAGGCCGAAAGCTACTTGGTGTCATCTTGAGCCATTGCTGAATGGTTAACCCACAGTTCTCTTCCTTTTCCTCTTGTGCCTGGTGGAGGCAGCTTGTATCCCAGTTTCTCTCTCCAGAAGCCTCACAGTAGTATTTAAGCATGTAACTTACACACCGCACACCAAACTAACACTCGGCCCAAATGCTCACCGGTGTTGACCTCCCTGCGAAGCACTGCAACCACACCCACACTGTCACAGATGTAGCTGTCAAATTATCAGAACAATGAGTTGATTGAGACTGGATGGACTGGTAGACAGAATTGATAGACAGATTTGACAGCAGTAAAAATACCCTAAACGTCATTCTTTTAGCCTGAAATTTGATGACTTTTCCTAAAGTGACCCAAAATACACAAAAATGAAAATATTTTAAAATTTTATACTTTTGTACAAATTTTTGTACACTGAGGCTGTTTCGGGTCAAATTTGACCCGTATCTATTGAGATGGATTTTAGATCTACCAGTGTGGGTCAAATCAAGGAAAATGGTGGTTTTAGGGAATCTTGAAACTGTGAAACTGTACAAGTCATGTTTGTATGTATTTTTTATGGGACAGTGGTGACAGAGTTCAAGGAGGACCTCAACACTGTCACGAGAACTGTCTATGTTCCAACCACATTTTATGTCATGTCTGAGTTCATTTCATGTTTAGTCCTTGTGGTCATGAGACTCATGTGGTTCATGTTCGCCAAGTCCTCCAAAAGCTGTTGGAGAACCAGCTTTACATCAAGGCTGAGAAATGTGACTTTCACGCTGATATGGTCAGTTTCCTGGGCTACATTGTCACCGTTAACAAGGTACAAATGGACCCGATTAAGGTCAGTGCTGTGGCCAATTGGCCAACTCCGGACAGCAGGAAAAAGGTACAGCAGTTCCTGGGGTTTGCCAACTTTTACAGAAAGTTTATTCGAAACTTCAGTTCTGTTGCTGCACCCCTGCATGTTCTCACCTCTTCCAAGGTTCCTTTTCAGTGGACCCCACAAGCCGAGAAAGCATTCCAGACCCTCAAGGACAGATTCACCACAGCACCAGTACTCATTGTACCAGACCCCCAACGGCAATTTGTGGTTGAGGTTGACGCGTCCAATGAAGGTATTGGGGCAGTGTTGTCTCAGAGATCTGCTGAGGACAACAGGATGCACCCCTGCGCCTATTTGTCACGTAAGTTGACTCCTGCTGAAAAGAATTATGATGTGGGGAACAAGGAACTGTTGGCTGTCAAGGCGGCGCTGGAAGAGTGGAGGCACTGGCTGGAGGGGGCTGACCAACCTTTTCTTGTGTGGACAGACCATAAGAATCTGGAATACATCAGGAAAGCTAGATGGGCCCTGTTCTTTAACAGGTTCACCTTCACACTGTCTTTTTGACCGGGTTCACAAAATGCTAAACCTGATGCTCTGTCCCGCCTTCATGACCCTGAACCTGTTGCCAGAGTACCTGAGACAATCCTTCCACTGAACCGTGTGGTTGGAGCGGTATCATGGCAGATAGAATCTGATGTGAAACAGGCAAACATTGTGAGTCCGGCACCTAGTGGGTGTCCATGTAATTGTTTGTTTGTCCCTGTGTCATTACGCTCCAAGGTAATCCACTGGGTTCACACGTCCAAGCTCACGTGCCATCCAGGGGTCAAGCGTACTATGTATGTCATCCAGCAGCGGTTCTGGTGGCCGGCCATGGAAAAGGACATCGCGGAGTATGTGGCGGCCTGTCCAGTGTGTGCCCGGAATAAGACCTCGTCTCGGGCCCCTATGGGTCTGCTGCACCCACTGCCTGTTCCTCTACGACCATGGTCCCACATCTCCATGGACTTTGTGACTGGTCTGCCGCCATCTAAAGGTAACACGACTGTCCTGACGGTGGTCGACCGCTTTTCTAAAATGGCACACTTCATTCCACTTGTCAAGTTACCCTCTGCCAAGGAGACGGCAGAGGTCATGATGACACATGTCTTCAGGATCCATGGTTTTCCCAGTGATATTGTTTCAGATAGAGGACCACAGTTTGTCTCAGGCTTTTGGAAGGAGTTTTGCCAGCTCCTCGGCGCCACCGTCAGCATGTCCTCCGGGTACCACCCGCAGTCTAATGGTCAGACCGAACGCCTTAACCAGGAGCTCGAGACGTGCCTGCGCTGCCTGGTCTCCCAGAACCAAGCCACCTGGAGTGACCACCTCACCTGGGTGGAGTACGCCCACAACACTCTTCTCTCAGCAGCCACGGGCCTCTCGCCTTTCCAGTGTGCCTATGGCTACCAGCCTCCTCTGTTCCTCGACAACGAGAAGGAGGTCACAGTTCCCTCAGCTCACGCCATGGTCAGACGCTGTTGCGGGGTATGGGCCGGTGCTCAGCGGATTCTCCTCCGGAGCTCGGACCGCATGAAAGTGGCAGCAGATAAACACAGACAACCTGCTCCTCCCTACAGGCCGGGCCAAAGGGTTTGGCTGGCCACGAAAGACTTGCCCCTTCATGTGCACTCCAGGAAATTGGCTCCAAGGTTTGTGGGTCCGTTTCCCATATCAAAGGTCATTAACCCTGTTTCTGTGCAGCTACGCCTTCCCAGGTCCTTGAGGGTCCACTCCACGTTCCATGTCAGCAAGATCAAGCCTGTCAGGGAAAGCGCTCTGGTGCCTCATCATGCACTTCCTGTTTTATTTTGGTACTCACCTTTTCCCTCTCGTTTCAGATCCTGACTTCCTCCCTTTGTGTGATTTTCCCTCCACTGTGATTGTCAACCCCACCCCTGATTGGTTCCACCTGTGTTCCCCTACCTCATGTATAAATAGTCTGTGTCTCCCTTTGTCTTGTTGCCAGTTTGTTGTCTCCTCATGTGAGTATTGTCAAGCGTCGTCCCTTCTCTAAGTCAAGTTGTAGTTTAGTATTGTGCCAAAGTTTGATCCTCCCAGAGAGCGTTTTTTGTTCACTCATTGTTTTTCCTCCTTGAGAGTGTTTTTTGTTTATTGAACCTTTTTTGAACCGTTTTTGAATAAATCTCTTTTTGTTTCCTGGAGTCGTGCATTTGAGTCCTTTTCGAGTCAAGGTTCTTATACCAAGATGAGGAGGTTGATAGTGATTTGGAGGACGCTGTGTCAGAGCAGGAAGACAATGTGGAAGAAAACTACCACTGGTTTGAATGTAGAGACTAGATTATAATAAGCATTTTATTATTTAATGTTTTGTGTTCTAAGAATTAATATTGATAATTATGATTTCTTATGATATAGCACTGAGGATAGCGTTTAATGGTTGCAATGGTTAAACATCGTTATATTATAATTCCAACAGTTCCAGAACATTCATGCCATTTTCAAATTCAATAACTAATAATAAATTCATAATAAAATTTAAATAAACTTCATATATATCTTAATGGACGCACGTGCGGAAGTCTCGCGAGATCGACGCCATGTTTACATCCTACCGGCTACATGCTACAGCTGATATTTCAGCTAAAAACATGGTGTAAATGGCGTCTTTTGCGGTTAATTTTTAATGTCACGGCTCGCGGACACTTGGATTATACCACACAAGCAGGATGGAGACATTTTGTGTACTGGATGAGGCTGCTACGCTGTTTCTCCTAAAACTCCAGGATTGTTTGGTGAACTGAAGACCTTCACCCATCATCACATCGGCTTAGTGGTGAGTACATACTGAATGGGTTATTCTCACAAGGTGGAATATCGCTTTAACTTTTGGAGGGGGGAAGTCATGACATCACGTACTGTACTGTTGGGTGTGTAGACTAATTACTAATTACGTATCTTCACAATCTGATATCTTAACAGTTTTCCAACAAATGGCGGCGTTCCTAACTTGTAAAATTACATTTTAAATTGACAAACATCATATGTGTGATTCATGGCACAATTGAAATTGGATTGGAAGGTTGTATGTCACTTAGACTAACATTCATATTTTTTCCAAAAGTAGGTACCATGGTGGTCCACTAAAAGGGGCATTGCTTTGCCTCTCTATACCATGGTCTGTTAAAGTTGAAATAGACAGTGTTTTGAAGTAAATGTTGATTGCACCGTGTAGTTGCTATAGAATAATGACATATTAGCCATATTAGCCTTGCCACCAAGCATGATAGTACCCAGGAAAATGATGTCTCCATTATGGACTAAATTAATGAACAACTTCATGCTTTTTCTTCTAATATTTTCTTGCAATGTTACTTCTGCCCCACCCCAACGCCAGCCCTGCTGTAGTTACTGTTTGTACAGAACAATAACATTGCGTTATGTTTTTCTAAATTCAATATAAAATTGTGACAATGGCTCTTAGGAAAATGCAAAGCAATCCAGCTGTTTTTGTGACAGCAGCATAAACAATAATACTACTTACACTCATATTTTCATTGTTAATATTTTACTCGCTGTCTTTGAATTTGCCAGTAATATGCTGGCTCCTCTGTAGTTTAGGGGAACCATTCCATTTGCACATATATGTCAAATAGTCAATAGTCAAAAGTCAATAACATTTTGTGCATTGGGGCATTTGAATTTGACAAGGCCAAATTGGGTGTGAGGTCAAAAACAGCTTCATTGGGGGACACACCAAGACAGGAAGTAGTAGGGTGAATGAAAAGACCACAGGGTATTCACATGCTACTGCAGGCTATTTACATAGACTGTATATGAAATACTGGACGGAGCTTCTGGGTCTTAAACGTGAAGCAAATGCAGCCTTGTATGTCTTATACTTGCTTTCTTTCTAATGGCCAGCAGGGGGTGACTCCACTGGCAGTGGTGATCAAATACAGATCAAGATTCTGTTACTATGTTGCAAATTGTCACCTAAAATGTTGCCAGAATCATATTTTATTGACTGTAGTTGGAATACGCACACTTCATGACCAGGCTGACCACCATTATTCTCTGCTGAATGGACGAGGCAAGACTAAGCATCACCCAAGTCGCAATACAACCATCAGCTCAACACTCTCATCACTACCGAGCAAGCTCTGGTTGCAAAAAACCAAGATGGCAAACTCCATAATGCCAAACTTGAAGTTTCAGAACAGTAGCCCACAAACCAATGGGTGATGCTGCAGTTGGTTCATGCTGCTATCTGCCTTATGCCCTTCATTACACACTGAAAGTGATTCCGAGCTGTGGTTTCTGTCATGACACACCTCAGAGCTAGAACCTTGCCCCATCGAGCCTCCATAACTTTGTGAGCCATTTCCATTGTTTAAGACAAGCTGTTGAGATGTAGTAGCTTCTCTTATGAGCACACAAACACAGATAACTCTTTCTTGTGGCAACTGTGGTGAAGGTGAGTTAACTATAATGTACTGGGATGTCAAATGACATCCAACACAGGATTCAACAACAGCAAAGGCTAAAGTTAATTATGATGGTGGAAAAATGCCCATTCATTTTGTAAGTCCAAAACCCCAAAATATTCAGTTTAATATGATCATTAAAAGCATTAAATCTTCATATATGGAAGGCCAAAAACAGCATTTTCTTTTTTATAATGTGCCCACTCTGGCAACTGAGTTTGCTAGATTTACAAGCACAACATGGCATTTTACTTCAATCTTAAGGCATTGTCCCAAGTGGCGGTCTTCGATATTAAATTTTATGTATACCTCTGTTATTCGGAAGCTGCAGGGATCTGGTAATTGACCCATCTTGTCTATGTAGAATCTATACAATTACTAAGGCAATATAGCACAATAGTGAGAGATATTAAAGGTAAAGAGTACAGCAAATGAACAAATAGCAACATGCATTTGTAACACAGGAAAGAAAATTGATTCAAATGAGCTTTCTTCAGTCTGGGTCATTGTATTTGGTAGTGGCTTGATGAAGAACATGGAGTTGATGGGTCCTTGCTTCACACCCTAACAGAGAATACATTTGCTGTAGATGGAGCCTCTTTAAATCAAGCATAGGAGACAACAAAAAACTTTATCCTCACTTGAAAAAAACATTGTTAGGAGCTTATACCATTGTTCAGATTCTGTGCAGCTATGCTCAGGTGGCACAACTGCCATGTTAAGTTGTAAATGATTATGCTGTTTGGAACAGCAATACCACTGTGTTACTGCATAAAACAGCCTGCCACACAGAAGCATGGGTTGTTCATCAACACCACTGGTAATAAATCACCAAACTTAATGTGACAGGAAAGAAAAATATACTGACTAGGAATATAACATCTGTTTCATGAAAAAGAGCCAATAGGTTATTTTGAGTATGAGGCTGTTATTGTTACTGAAACATGTTCCTAGAAGAAGTCTGCCTTCCTGAATACTTCTCGCCCCAACAAACTTGATTAACCTTCCTTGATAATGCCTTAGATAGTCCATATTACCAGTGTTGACTTAATGTAAATTTGAATGAATACACTTAGCTATGACTTGAGCCCCACTGAACAAAGTTACACAGCTTCCTGCCAATATGCTTAAACTGTGGTGTCTATCTCTTTCTCACCTGACCTCGACAGCCCGTCTTTATTGGACATCGAAATAACAGAAACATTAATGCGCCAACCGGCAGCGTGCAGCCTGTTACAGTCGCTCCTGATCATTTTCCTAACTTTAGCTATCCTCCTTTTTATGATTGCCTGACTTTTTGTAAGCAACTTTGTTAAGCTGTGCCCTCTCCAAACATGCTGGTAGAGAGAGTTTTGGTCAGTTTTTTCGCAGTGGAAGTACTTTTTTCACTCAGCCAGGCCATTGTTTGTTGACATTGTTGCCTAGCAACTCCATGGCCGCATTGTCTACACGAGGGATCAGCTGATCGCTCTTAAGCTAGCTGGCATCGCAGCCAGATCAACAAGCATACCTGAAGAGCTCTGGATACGAACATGCAGAGGATGCAGGGGAGGAATGAAGCAGCGGAGGAAGAGAACCGGGTCGAGGCTACGGAGACTTATAAAGAAGAGAAGATATAAGCCATGTATCCCCTCTCTCATCATGGGCAACATGAGGTCGCTGGCTAATAAGATGGAAGACCTAACAGCACTTGCCAGGAGTCAGAGGGAGTACCGGGCGTGTAGTCTCATGTGCTTCACGGAGACATGACTGCACCAGGACATACCGGACAACAACGTCTCCATCAGCGGCTTTCAGACTGTTCGGGCTGACTGGGATTGCACCAAGAGTGGTAAACCCAAAGGAGGGGAGCTGGCCTTTCTAGTCAACAACCGTTGGTGTAATCCTGGTCACATTGCCATCAAGGAACGCATCTGTTGCCCGGACATTGAACAGTTTTCACATGCCATTATTGTGACTGTTTACATCCCTCCCTCTCAGTGGTGTAGTCGAGGGTATACCCACTTATTTTTCAGTCAGCATTGCGTATACCCACTTCTAACCCCACCCGATGCGCACCATTCAGTAATATCTACCTGCCAGATTGCCCTTTCTTCCCTCAAGGATGGTGAAGCCATGACCCACCCTCCTCTGCCTCTAATTGGCTGGTACTCGCTGCCTTCACTGATTAAATTGGTTAACTTTAGGCATGGTGACTGATGAGCCAATCAGAAGCAGAATAGGGGTGGTCATGCCGATTAAAATATCGCTAACACCTCAGGTGTGTATGTGTGCCACTTGACTGTGAACGGCAGCAGACGAGACTAAACAACAGAACAAGCGGCGGTGAGTTGATGGAAGATGTAACTCTGAGGTAAGTTTTAAGGTGGTTTCCAAATGAATCATGGTTTTAAACTACTGGCAATATGACTGCACATTTAGATGTTTGCCTCATGATAAATACATTTTACATTCATCCATTCTGCTTGTGTGACCAGTAGTAACTACAAACTGCTCCTAATTAAGTCATGTCACTGGTTCTAAAACTGTCCTTTTTTCTGTACTACTTAAAAAAAAAGGTGAAAATTTAGAGTATACCCACTTCTCAAGGGACCACTACACCACTGCTCCCTCTGCCAACCTGACGTCGGCGTGTGACGTTATTCACTCCGCCATAGCCCGTTTCCAGACTTAACACCAGAGTGCATTCATCACCATCTCGGGTGACTTCAATCACATCACCATGGCAACGACACTTTGTTGTTTTTACACTAGTATGTGTACCACTGCTGTATATATTTGTACATATTGCTATATATAATATGCTGTACATATTTTTTATATTTTATTTTTATTTTATTCTAGTCTTTATTGAATGGGTGCAACTGTAACACTAAAAATCCCCCCCCCCCCGGGGATCAATAAAGTATTTCTGATTCTGATTTCTGATTCTGATTAACATCTTGCTATTTACACATCCATGACACCTTACACGTAGGTAATAATATTAGGTAGCTACCTACCAAGTGTTAGGCATGTCCATAGCTAACAACAAGTCTAATGTTATTTAACCCAAATTGATCAGCGAAGTCTGATTTATAACGCTGGTTAAGACAAGACAAGTGTTTAATATGTTTGATTGGGCAAACGCTTTTTAACATTGAGTTACTTGCTCATATTTTGTGAGACAGTGACCAGTCACATGTTCACAGACACACACACACACACACACACACACACACACACACACACACACACACACACACACACACACACAGCTGTTCAGTATAAATTCATTGCTGACATCTGTGCAGTTTCCTTTGGATAATGGATACTTACAAAGTGCATATGTGAACACACAGAGAGAGACAGTGGCAGCAGCAGCAGCTGGGACACTGCTGTAAAAAGGATATATTGAATAAAAAGATCCACCATGATAACCTCTGTACACTGGCAGCAGATCACTGGGAACTGGCAGTGTCTTCTGGAAAGCTACCATCTTGTTCTAAACTTCCATGTGTCTAACCTTAGAAAAAAAAAAATATTTGACACAATCATTTTATTACTCCAGGCACAGGGTTTTCCTAATCACAATATGACTTAAGTTGGATTACATTAAACACATCAACTCAAAACCAGGTCAGTGGATCAGCTGAGTTAACATTTAAGCATGCCCAGTAACAACCCTCCCCAAAACCTCAACCTCAGGGTTTCAGTGACTACATGTAATTGAACGATATGTGGTCTAGAGTCAATAAGTGAGTTTGACTCAACCTGCAGACATTTGATAGTATGATTGTGGAAAAAAACACCAAAGCCATGCTACTTCGTCTTTCCACTGCTTCAGCAATCACCAATTTTGGTCTGGTTGGAATAAACTCTGAATTTACTCAGTTAGTTGTGAAAATATTCTGGTTTTACATGCTGTTTCTGCCTGCTGCTTCTCTGATGTTTGATCTCCCTCTTGCTCTTCTCTTGATATTTCCAAATCTGATAAAGGCCTGATATATCTGATATCTGATATACTGGAATGTTTTATTCTATGTACAAACAATGTATAAGCTGTATCATGTCATCTAAATGTGGATGTGCATGTTATGACCTGTGTATTTCTTTTTAAAATGGGCCTTGCTCACCAAACCAGGTTGTTTGCCTGTCTAAGATTCACATCGATCAAAAGAACAGTCATGTAGACATGTCTGGTTTTCTGCCTCTAAGGGACTGTAGCCACACAGACTGCACTAACAGGAAAGGGTGGATGCATGAGTCAAAATGAAAGTGAAAAAAAGGATATAAGTCAGAATTTGTCAGCAAAAAGTTTCCTGGTTATGGCTGACTAATGTGATTGACTCTCAGTCAGTTGTTCATGTGTTAGACTTGTGCTGGTGCTCAGAAAGACACCAGGAGTGATTTTAAAGGGGCAGTGCAGTAGACAGTGAGAGAGAGTAAAGCCTGGTAAATTTCACCATCAGAGGGTGTAGTCGAAGGCGGAATACATCTGCGTATGTGTGGAACACATCCTTCAACTGGACTACTACCTGTCCATGGTGTTTGCAGCTGACCGTATACTGGGAGTGTGTTCACACCTGAAGACAGTGGTTCCCAAACTTTTTTCTGGCCTCCCACCCCAGAATTTTTATCAATCATTAGCAATAATTGTGAATAGAACTGATAAAGAAAGGACTCAAAAGTTGAATTTAAGTGAAATAAAGTTCAGCAAATGCTTGTTTGTTTATTTTTCCGCCATAGACCCTATTCATTCAACTTTGTTTCGCTCTTTATTTCTTTCCTGGGGCCCTCCTCCATTCACAGAGTTGGCCTGGCTTGTCTCGGTTTTACTTGGCCTGTCAGCCCAGCATGTCAGGGGTTTGCATTAACATTACAGCAGGACTACCCACTTGAAGGTGTGTCTTTTAACTGAAGACAAGCTCAACAATACTCAAGTCGAGTGTCTGTAAAGCAGAGGATAAACCATCCATATACATCTCTGGATTAAACATGCTATTTCCTTAAATTCTTCACAATAAAAAAATCTCTTGTTATTTTGTTATTTAAATGCCTTTATTATGAAGCAGCACAAACAGGAAATGTTTTGGGGGGCGGGTATCAGCAGTAACTTAACGTGACTCTGACACAGCTGAAAGTGAACATGAAACAGTAAAATAATGCTGATATCTGAAAGTACAAACAGGGACACAAAGCACAGAGATTCAGTTAGAATCTACAGAAGTACTGAGAACTGAACATAAAGAGACTTTTAGAAACATCTTCCTCTCTGCTCTCCTGCACACACAAAAGCTGAGTATCACAACGCTCACTTGTTCGAAGGCAAAGGAGGGTCTGTGAGACGTCACTGCAGCCCACCTGGAGGTGGGTCGGGTTCGCTTTGGCCCCACTCCAGAGTAGGTCCATCTTGGGGCATGGCTCGGTGCAGCTTGGTGTGATAAAAGTGGTCATGGAAATGCAAATCAGCGCGCCATGGTTTGCCCCCCACCCCCGCAGTGGCTCTGCACTCTGCCTGGGGGGCCTACCCCTCAGTTTGGGAACCACTGCTTTAAGGAGGGAAAGGGAGCTTCAACGGATGTGAAGCATCCCTAGTCATTTACTGAGAAGTCAAAGACTTTCCACAGGTCCCAGTTGAAAAAGTTCTTCCTACCACATCACAAATATCTCATGTCAGTCAGTTTCCTCTTCAGTTAGGCTGAAAACTTTAAAGAATGAAAAACATGGTTTAATATATGCCAATATTCATATAAAATTTCCTTATATATCCTGACCTCATGAAAGAACTGTTTACATTTCCTGTGTTGAATGCAACCTCGCAAAATTCAAAGACCTTCAAGACATTCTTTGAGCAGTGAGCAGCCTGTTTAACGATACCGGGGGCAGAGAGGAGAGAAGAAAGGGAGAGAGAAAAAAGTCAGAGCCCTCTTTTGACAGTGAAGGAGCGAGAGAATTGAAAAAAGACAAGGAGGAGGAGGATTAAGGCTGTGGTGCCGGCCAGCCCCGCAGAGGTCATTCTGCCCTGCTATGGTCACATTAAACACCACAAGACCCCCTAACCCGCATGAACGGACCCCGGTTCAAGTGCAGGCACCCTTCCTGAATAGGGCATACACATACACACACATTCACACAGACACACACATTTTGCCCCCAGTGTCCAGTCATCACTTTCATGTGCTGACATGGGTTGTTGGGCGGCCTTTCAGAGACCTTTCAGCATGCGTGGGGTAATAGGCTCCCTAGCTGAATAAACTTGTTCCATTCACAATGCCGTGGCTCCAGAGGATGCTGGGAGGGCAGAGGAGGGGGAGGTGAGGAGGCCACCATGAGAGCCTGGACACTACTCACTCAAAAAGTAACTTTAGAACTGCACTGGCACCTTTTGCAGTGTAGTTGTGAATGTCACAGTGCAGCTATCACATGATGACTCTAAACCAGTAGTTCCCAATGCACCTAGCACCCTGTTGTGCTGTAAGGCAAGTGCAGATGTGTTTTCCAATTTTGCAACAACCCTATGTATAATATAATTGTAATGTACAACTATACTACTTTGTGCACTCATTTCACAATACAGAGGCAACCATAAAAAGAATTACTTCAAAAACCTTAAGTCAAAGTGAACCCCCCTTTCTGCCATACGTGCAGTTGTCAGATGGATTTATTAGACTGTGATACATCAAAGTCCTGATTGTTTAATGATTAATTTTTCCCACCCATGCTCTGACTGGCTAGTAGCCTACACATCACCTCATTGGTTTGCTTGGTTATAGAGGCTATTTTGCAGATATGAATACAGATGTGCCTTGAGATTTTGGCTTGCCATTCGATAAGCCAAAAAGTTTGAAAACCACTGCCCTAAACACAGTATGATCTAATCACAACCATACACACATTATCCAAGAAATACTTGCCACACCACTGCCTCTGGGGAAGGCCTGGGCAGCCTTGTGCTACTCTGTCATGCTAACCCCCTTTGAATGTAGCTTCAGGACAGTCCATCCTGGGCACCCGTGGGCTGTCTGCCATTCAGATCTGTATTCAACTATATTTGAAAAAACAAAAACAAATGTGCATCTTAGTTTTCATAACCAGGGCAACGATTACATTGACTGACTGACTGACACACATCTTGCCTGTAATTCTTGGTGTCATTTTCTCTGCAAAGTCTGATTTAATACTTATCCACTATGTCCTCTGAAACTCTTCTTATTTTATTATTTCTCAGAGTAGACTGTAACGAATTAGTAAGTTGATGTAATACATTTTGCAGTATGTTTTGGAAATAATGTACAATTTATAATAAACACAGATTATTGTTTTTGAAATTGAAAAAGAAATCCTGCTAAAAATACTGTATTTTGATTTACAGTAAAATGTAATTACTGTAAAATTCACCTGCCATTGAATTTCAACCTTGATGTTTTGCAGATCTACAGTATAGCAACTTGGGTTATACAGTAAGCATTTATTCATTTTACAGTAATAATGCTGAAAAAACTACAGAAACTTGTTACAGCATTAAAGTAGGGTGTGCATGAAAATATGATCATTTTTTAATAACGTTTGAATTCTTACTACCAGACTACACACCAATTCCTAAAAATTATTATACTAGATGCCTTTCTGAAAGTGCTATAGCTACATTTAAGGAAAAGATTCCCTTAGCTCTTAACTCAATGTCATGTCTAAATGTTTCTGATAACACCTTATGTAATTTCTCCCAAATTGATCATCTTGTTGATCATGCTGCAGGATCCTTGCGAACAACGCTTAATTCTATTGCGCCCCTGAAAAAGAAGATTATAAAACAAAGAAAGCAAGCCCCTTGGTATAATTCCGAAACTCGCAAGTTAAAGCAGACATCACGAAAATTAGAAAGGAAATGGCGTTCCACCAATTTGGAAGGGTCTCGATTAACCTGGCAAGATAGTCTTAAAACCTATAGGAACCTCTGCAATGCTCCCAATCAGCTATAACTCAAAGACTGCACAATGCCGTTAAATATTGCACTTAGCCCGCTAAAATAAATACCCAAAAGAAACCTCATAGACAACTAGGTCCCAGGCATCCTGAATTTTGTGACGTCCTGTGGGGTGACTTCTCCTGTAGACAAGCGTTCCAGGAGTAAGAATGGAAATTGCTGTAGGTTGATAATGCCTGTTTCTCCGCTCCACTTATTATATGGATTATATTTTACAACACAGCTTTGCTACTGACCCTGTCCCTGGAATCACAACCACCCATTTCCTGGTTGTTTTCACTGCTGAGGGTTCCTGCAGGTCCCTGTTGAAAAGGACTATTTGGGACACACGCCCATACAGTAGGAGTCGCGTGGCGACTAGACGTCGACGTCTAAAGGAAGTAAGATCAGTGTGTTGTCTGTTACAATAAATACAGGGAGGCCTGTATTCCTCAACAACCCCGCTATTCTTCTTCAGAGGCAGAAAACAGCAGGGAGGGAAGTAAGAAACAATGCTTTTCCTGTGACACCAACGACCCTGAGCATTGTGATCATTTAGTTAGATACTAAGGATGCATTCATGTTTGTCTGTCCTCCACTTCCTCACTCGCACTTGTGTCTTGCCAGGATGTGACTTGGAGTGAGCAAAGTAAGGGAAGAAAGTGAAGGAGACAGAAGTGAGACAGTTGTTTATTTATGTCCTCTGGATGCAGTGGCCTCAAATTTTTCAATCCAAGCGAGAAGTAGTGTTCAATCATATGTATGTTGTAAGAGTTATCCTCCTGTTTATAGACAAATCCAGCGATGAAGCTGAAGTTAGAAAGCCACCGTAGCTCTCTCTAGTATGAGGGCCGTCATAAGAAGTTTACAATGTTCTACTTTTACACTTACTTTTTATGTAATGTTACTCTCGACAACAATGTCTGGAAGTACCTGAGCGGTTCAGCTGCTCCAACAGTCAAGTCAAAACTCAACTTTGGAAAAAACAGAATGTAATGCAAAAAGCTTTACTTGATGAAGAGAGCTGCTGTCTGAGAGCAGAGACTCTACAGAGACTCACTGAGTGTACAGAGGACCACCATGTGTCAGAGTGGGTCAAAAATAAGAAGGAACTTTGTTCCTGAAAGTCTTGAATACCTCATGAAAAATGTGAATTCATTCAATTCTCATATTTGCTTCATCACTTAGATGTGGCAGAGGTGGTCCATATTTTCTCTTCTCCATCATCCATTTCTGGCTATTGTCACAACCAACGTCTAACTACTATCTAAAATTTGAAGAACATCAATATCACCATCCTGGAAGGAGCCTTCATCAGTTACTGAGGGCTGCTGTTTAATGTCATCAATCCAATTATCCATGTTATCACTGTCAGCGGGCAACAGCAGACGTGTCTCGAGGGCAACCACAGACCTGCAAGATCTCGTCAGAATGAACATTTTAACCAAAACCTTGGAAAATCTCACTAGAGTCTTGCAAATTAGAGGTTCTCTTCTAGACATAACCAGCAGACACCGAGGGTGACGGACACAACGTGCAATGGTGGTGCTGCCTCAGTACATGGGGCGTACGCTCCACCAACTGAGCTACAGGGGCGCCCCTCCTCCTGTTTATACTGACTTTGAACAAATTCCATTCTGGGGAAAAAAATCCAAAGATAAGCTGAAAGTGCTGTGTGCTGTGAGTTCCCCTCCAGCTACGTTTTAATAATACTCTGCAATCACTAATATGTTGTTTAACATAGTTTTACCACATACAAAACAAAACCTTCTGCTTCTACTCTGAGAAAATCTGGATTTGGCCTCATGCCCCGCCCACAACTAGCTGCCCAAGGTAGGAGCCCATTTTTGTGGCAGTCCATTCAGTATCTGTTGAGATATTTCAGTCTGGACCAAAGTGGTGGACTCATCAATATAGAAGCGTAGATACCTCATTGGTCGTTCCTGTATGGCTCCACTGTGCATCAGCATAGTCACCATATTGGAGAGATCTGCTAGTTGACAATATGATGCGTACTGACAAGAAAATGTTGTATTGTATGTGTCAGTGTCTAAAGTCAATAAATAAGGTTGAAAATAAAATATTTGACATGCCAAGTTGACTAAATTAATGTTATTTATTTAGAGATTCTGCAACACTTTTCCTGTGAAACTCCAGCAGTGTTTTGTGGACTAACAAAATAAACCCGACCTTCAATCAGCATGAGGGTGAGTAGAATGACTGAATTTTAATTTTTTGGTGAACTATCCCTTGAAGACATCTAACTTACTTGACACTGTCCCACTGCCACATTTAACAGAGTTTATGTTTGTAGATTATACAAATGTTGCCTTGTTTTTATGCGCTGAAATATTATTACAACTGTTCAGTTGGTCATACCTTGGCCTGTTCTCAAAGCACCATGGGGACAGTGGCAGCCTCTAGGGAGCCCCTGATTTATTTAGGAAAGGTTTTCCATTGAAGTCAGTACAAAGCTTGTGAAATCAAAGGTGGTGCAGGACTACATCCTTGCGCACTGAGACCTGCTCAGCAGCTCTGTGCAGTGGTAGAACCACTGGAAGTGAATGCAGGGCACCCTTCCTTTTCTGCAGTTCATCCAGAACCAGCTTTTTTGCCCTGAAGCTAATTTTAACTCACTTTATCTCTGGCCTCCTGACACACACACACACACACACACACACACACACATGGCTGGGTATTGTAGAAGTGCCAGTAACTGACACCTGGCTCAGTTGCTTTACATTAACACAAGTCTCTGAGATCCCTGCAGGTCCTAAATGAGATTGGCAGGAGTCTGTCAAACACTACTGTTACTGTATGTCTGACTTTAAGGTGTGGAAGTTAGTCCTGTGGTAATGACTTTGTGGGCACATGCTAATTCCAAGTGGCAGTCAGACAAGAGTCAGTCACCTGAGCTGATGAATATGCTAATTTTAAAACACTGTTTTCGTGTGAGAACAACTTACATCCACATTAGTGTTTCAATGTGGTTTTAGTAGATGCATCTTTCCAGAGTGAAATACCTGAACAACAGGAAAACTGTCAAATCTTCAGTTGGTAAACAACAAAACTGCTTCACAACAAACATCTGGTGAGAACAGAATTTGTACTGTATGAATTCTGTACACACATAATATGTACACTGCCACAGCATTTTAATGTTAAATACTTTTCATACTTTTAATTCTCAGGGAAGAATACAGAATAAGTTGTGCCTCTGGCATGAACTCAGTTTTCTTTCATGTACTTATTTTTTGCTCTGCCTCTAAACATAAATTGACGTGACAGATTGTACAAAATGCATAAAAACTTTTCATAAGAAACAGGAATTCTTATTAGTCTGGCTTGGTGTAACTGAGCTGTCTAGACTTTTAAAAATGGGAGTCTCCTCGGAAAACTGGGAGGGTTGGCAAGTAATGTTAATCACACCTTGAGTCACTTGTTTACTTAATCTTTCATTCATCAATTTCTGCTACAGCATAACTATTTTGTTGGTTGATTTTTGTTAGGTTCATTATACGAGTTAACACTACAACAGCCACTGGTGGTAGCTGACTTTTCCTAACCGTGACTGTATTTTAATTTAAAATGCTTTTAATTTAAATTACACAAAATACCTATTTTATTTATCTATTTTTGGTTCTTTAACATTTTAAGTTTAATGTGTATCATACAGGGATTACAGATTGCATTTCATTCTATAACCCTGATAAATAAATCTTGAGCCTTAATCGACAGGATTCAGGAAGTGTTTCCTCCCCATTCATTCCAGTTTTTAACCATTTGAAGAACTATAATTGATCGACTGTAAGAAGTGAGGAATACACACAGTTTGATCTGTGCCAAGTGAATGTGAATGCCTTTGAATCTTGACTTGTAAATCTTCGTCAGGCCTGTATGAACGCACTGATACCCTCTGCATGTTTGTAATTCCTCGAGAGATTTGGCACCAGACCAAAGTATAACAATGGCAGCAGGGATTGTCAGTCACACAGCTCCCTGTCCACTGTTTAAAAGAGTGGGACAAGCTGTTTTGAATAAATATGAAGTAATCATCAGCCCTAGAAACTGCATCTGCACTACACTGTACGAGTAGCTTACAATTAATTTTAACTAGTCTTTGCCAGGCTGCCTCAGGCAAAACAACCTGATTGTTGAGCATATTAAGGACTTATAGATGTGGACTCATATTTTCTTCCACCACAAATATGATCAGGAGTGTTCACTGGAAAGTAAGCAGGAAGTACCAGTGCCACCAATCCAAATGTCTCTAGAACCCTTTGCCCTGCTTCATCCGATGTGTGCATTCAGCATCACTGATCCTGCGTCTCTTGGGCTTAATGTTTGCTGTACTCAAATCAAATCAAATCAAATCAAATTTTATTTATATAGCGCCAATTCACAACAAAGTTGTCTCAAGACACTTTACATATAGAGTAGGTCTAGACCACACTCTATAATCATAATCATCATCTGAAAAGAAATGTTCTCCCACTTTGCAGTTCTCTTGCAGACTTCCAGAGGATTTCTCTAACTTTGCTTCCTTCCATGTTCCTCTTTACCTTCCTAAGCCCTCCAGGACTGCTGCAGAGAAACATCCCCACAGCATGCAGCTGCCCCCAGCATGTGTCTTCTGATGTGAAGTGGTCAAAAAGCTCCGGTTTGGTCTGAACACACTTAAGCCCCTTTTACACAGCCAGCCAAAGCGGGAATGTTGCAGTGTTATTCCTCCTTGCAGTTCTGTGTAAAAGGTATGAAAACCCAATGCAGGATCATTGTTAGAATCTGTTTTTAAGGCAGCAGTGGAGGCAGTAACAGAGCTGAACTGAACACAGGCAGGGGAGAAGTCCCTCCCTGTCATTGTACAAGGCCATGGTTCTTTTAACTTCATCATAAATTCATTAGGTTCTCAGATCTAGAGCAAAGGAGCAGAACACACCGAGGCTGCATTATGCCGGTGTTGCTTGGTTCAGTGTAAAAAAGCAAACACAACATAATGATAGGTCTTAAAAGGGCTTTAGTCTCAGAGTCTCCTACTTACCATATGACATCTCTTAACAAGCGGACTCACTGACCAGTAGGGCTTGGTGTCATTTTGAAAATTACAACGATACCAGTTCTTTTCAAGTAATATGATACCCAGGGGTGGAAGCAACTAATTGCAAATACTAAAATTACTGTAATTAGTAGTTTTTTAGGGTACTTGTACTTTTACAAGTAGATTTATGCTTAAGTATGCAAGATGTAATCTACTTAGTTACTTTTGAAATCATAGTTGAATACTATGGAGATAGATTTGTGTCTTTATTATTCAATCAAAAAAAAGTTGCTTTAACCCCAAAAACTATTTTCAATCAAAAAAACCTACACTTCAATCAAAGAAAAAAAAAAGTGTTTGAATGCAAAAAATAGAGACCCAAAAAATTGCATTTGAACACTTTTTTCTTTGATTGAAAATGTTTTTTTAATTGAAGTGAGTTATTATTTGATTGAAAATATTTTTTTTGATTGAAGTCATCTTTTTTGTATTTGGGCCATATTATGGGTAGGTCATTTGTGTCTTTATTATTCAATCCCAAAAAATATCACTTAAATCAAAAAAAATATTTTCAATCAAAAAAAACTGCACATCAACCAAGAATTTCTGTAGGTCAAAGGGCGTGGCTGCTAGGGCTCGACAAACTTTGGCGACTGTTTTGGAGCGCGCTATCTCGCTTCGAACGGCTGCCACGCCCACATACTTCATCGTAACAGCTTCAAACTTGCTGGACATGATGAGGGCTCCGCCCTGAACGTAGCCATGTATGGACTTTCCACCTAACTCATAGCGCCCCCCGGTGGTAACAGGAAATGACCTGTTTTTACTTTAACATGTACTGATTCCACATAGTTGAACCTATCAACTACTTTCCACTTTTTAAACATACAGAACAAGTTGGTGAAGTAACATCACGAAGGCCGTGAAGCTACGATTAATGGCGTCCGTGTGGCAGCGCAGCGTCTATCGAGCTTTCGCCATGAAATTACGTTTGCCCTGTTGATGTCTTTAATGAAGTCATATCATCATGAAAATTGACAGACAGGTCAAGAATGGCAACCTCTTACATGTGATAGGGGCGTCGCCCATGGGCGGGGCAAAATGCCTCTATAGCGCCCCCTTGAAATCTTCAAAAACCCCTCTCCATAGGGGTTTTTTTGGAGTAGGAAGATGAAAATTGGTACACATGTGTAACTTGTCCATGCACACAAAAAAGTCTTTAGCACCATTGGTCTACTCCAAACAGAAAGTCAGCCATTTTGATTTTCACGTGTCATTTTGGCGTGATTTCCACACGTTGAATTTGAACGAACTCCTCCGACAGGATTAATCAGAATTGCTTCAAAGTCACTGTGTGCCATCTAGACAAGGTTGTGATCAAAAGTTATTCAAAGATTACGCTCTTGTTGAAAGGCTGTGGCCGTGAGGTGGCAGCAAAGTTTGATGTCTCGCCATGAAACATTAAATTGTTATAACTTTCCCATAAATGGTCCGATCTTCACCAAACGCCACATGCTTGATAATCGTCCCGCCCTGAACACGTCTACATGCAGAAATTTTATAATTGTCATAGCGCCCCCTGCTCGCGACAGGAAATTACATGTTTTAGACTTTGAGGTGCTGCTCTGACGACATTGACCATATTCAACTCAAATTTGATGTTGGTCATGCTATATTGTGAAGACCATGATGTCTCATCAAACACTGCTGCCTTGATGGCGTGCCAGAGGTGGATGTTTCGCCAAAACACAGGAAGTGGACATAACTTTAGTTTACTTGGTCGAATCTTCCTGAATCTTAATATGTTTGTCACTGGTCCCACCCTGAGCATATGATATTAATTTCATAAGTGGGCGTGGCTAAATAAACTCCTCCTCCACAACTGATCCGACTGACTTCAAAACCAGTGTGTACCATAAAGACAAGTCTGTGATCAAATCTGATTCACAGAATTGGTCCAGCATTGAACGATGTGGGTGTGGCGTGGCGTCGACTTCGGATGTCTCACCATGAAACATGAAATTTCTATAACTTTAGCATAAATGGTCCAATCTGCACCAAACTTCAGATTTTTGATAATAGTCCCGCCCTGAACACATCCATATTAACATATTCAATCATTTTTATAGCGCCCCCTGGTGGTGACAGGAAATACCATTGTTTAGACTTTGAGGTGCTGCTCTGGCCACATTGACCATATTCAACTCAAGTTTGATGTTGGTCAT
>JAJHUR010104431.1:0-21112 GCA_027495735.1 Lutjanus campechanus | reverse complement strand
ACTAAATGAGAAATCTAGATAATGCACTAAACATATTATAGAATATGTCTGAATATGGTACCTCTGAATGAGGTAAAACAGATGGAAAGAAAAGATAAATAAATAATTATTTAAAAAGTAATGCTCTTATTAATTTCAAATTTTAAATTAGACATGAAAACAAGAATATAAGAATTTTCTGATCTGGGATCAACAAAGTATGTCTATCTATCTTGTATTCAGATCCTTTTTTCAAGTCCAAGACATTAGTCTATGAAAATACTCCATTAATTTCAGAATGTAGATTTATTGTTGAATGATTAAGACTGATGCATGATGGACGTGTATACAGCAATTTAATCTTGTGTGTAGCAAAAGTGGAGCTTTTAATTTCTTGATATAGTGTGCCTTTTGTGTGTAAACTTTGAATCGGCAAAAGCTGTAAAAAAGTAATAGAGTCAAATGTAGGTTGCAGTAGATATATATATATATATATTTTACAATACGTTTGTACTGGAGTTGATGTATAAAGTGGCAGAAAATAGAAAGACTCAAGTAAAGTACAAGTACCTCAACAATGTCCCTAAGTATAGCACTTAAGTAATAGTTACTTTGTTATTTTGTTGAGTTAATGTGGAGCTTTTAATTGCTTGATACAGTGTTTTGTAGTTTAGTGTGTTTTGTGTGAAAGTTTGAATGTACAAAGTAACGGCAGCTGTCAAAAAAATATTAGAGGACTTAAAATTACAGTACCTCTGAATTTTTGTGGTATAAAGCATGGGAAAAGTAAAATGCTCAAATAACGTACAAATACCTCAAAAATTTACATAAGTATAGAACTTAAGTGTATAGTAAGTTAGTTATTACATTCAGATAAAAAAAAATAGGCCTATTTTGTGTTGAATTTCTAACGTTTTTACTCGCACTTTGACCTCTGTAGTCATGGCAACCGCAACGCGTCACACACAGGACTCAACCACAGTGCTGGTTACTGGGGTTCCTTGTTCTTATATTTTCCGGTGAAAACAAAGGGCTTCGTGGCGCTACTGGCAACATTTGCAAACTGAAATACTAAACCGTGTCCTTTGGCTCATTTTCGGCGGCCGTTCCCCCGGTTTTAACCGAAAATGAGTGTACGTCGAGTCGGCAGTGTGTGAGTGGATCGTGCCGACCAGAGCTGCAGCAGTGTTAGTGGAGTCAAAATGGCGTCTGCTCGCCCACTCCACTGCCGTTTAATCCACCTGTGATTAGCCTGATAACTAGATTCAGCTATCTGTGACTATTTTCTGGTGCTTCGGTTTTCCACAGACACAGTCGGGGCACATTTTAGCGTCATGTCGGACTCGGAGGAGGACAGCCAGGACAGGCAGCTGAAGATTGTAGTGATTGGAGACGGTGCGTGTGGGAAGGTGAGACTAGCACACACACACATGAATCTACACGTACACAACGTTCATGAAGATAGACTTTCAAGTGTAAACTCTCCACGCCGACGGTGTCTATTGTCTGTAGTCAGTAAGTTATCCGTTTCACCGAACATTGCTCATCCTGCCGCTAACGCTGCACTGTCTTCCTAGTCACCATGGCGACCGACGCTAATGTAGCTACGTTGGCTATTAGCTAACAACATCCGTGGCTAACTATCACAGACAGCCATTGATGGAAGAAGATCGTCTTCTAGAGTAAAAGTAGAAATACTATAGTCTGAAAATAGTCTGTTATAAGTTTCAGTCCTGAGTTTAAAATGTTACTGAAACAACTTGTAAGGAAGTATTATCAGTAAAATGTACTTTAAATATCAAAAGTAAAAGTATTCATAATCCTTTCACAGTGCTACTTTATGATAGAATATCGTATTATCCAGTTTTTTTTTATCACTAAGGAATACACGTGAGAGCATTGTAATATTTGTGGTTTGTCAGTGTGCAGCAATTTTTAGATGCTCTGTATAGTACTCTGTAAATTAGTAGCAATTACTGTATCCTTAGACATGCATATAAATTTTTGTTTGTAAAAAGTAACTAGTAACTATAAGTGTAAAATAAATGTAGTGGTACAACACGTACCTCTGAAATGTAAGGGAGTTGATTCATACAGTAGCATAAAATGTAAATACTTAGGTAAAGTACAAGTATGTCAAAATTGTACTTAAGTACGGTACTTGAATAAAGTAGTTAGTAATTAGTTACTTTCCAACACTACAGACAACACTGTGGAATATAAATAACATAGTTGTTTGTTTATGAATTATAGTTTGGACACTTTCTTATGTTCTACATCACAGTGTAACGTTTTTGCTTTGTCTTGTCGTAGACATTTAAAGGTGAAGTCCACAGTAAAATAGAGCTCATATGTTGTCTCATCATTAAATCCAATATCAACTCAAGTGCTCTATGACTTTAAATCTCAGTCACAACTACGGTATCACTAAATGACAACATCATATGTCTTGATGCTCAGATATGCAGCTTGTTTTATAATAAATTTGTATAACTCCAAGTTGATCAGTCAACAGTTCTACATACTGAATTGTAATATCTGATGAACACACTTTCCATGCATTCTGCCTCAGCAAATTACTCTGTTAATTACTAACATTGGAAACCTCATGTGGAATATGATTACAGTTGTTAAAAGCTCTAGGGATAGGCAAGGAGAGGTTGACAATATTTTGATACAATTATTGTTTTAAAAAAAAAGTAGGACCGGTGATAGAGCCTTGTGTCAAAATGGTCAGTTAGTAATGATTATGGTCATTCTAGATGTGCTCATCATACATAAAACCTATTCAGATTATTTGATACAGATAGGTGTAAAGAATTGTTTCAAGGGCTTCCGATGTCTTTGACCATATGTTGCAAGGAGACATCTCAAGAAATGAGATTGTGAGGAATATATCAGGAAGGTGGATGAAAAAATTTCAGCTAGGAGGTAGCAGCTCACTCAGTGTCAGTATTATTTCCAGTGAGAGACATGGACATGTAGAGAAGCTAAAAGTAGGCAACAAACTTTTTAGTATATTATTTGTACTGCCTAAACTTACCTTCACTGCGGTTACAAAGCCAGTTTCTTTATATAAGATTAAGGAATGTAACAAAATTACTTAACTAAATTAGCAAATCTTTGGCAACAGTATTTCTACTAACAACATCTTAAAGAAACTCTGTAATGGTTTAATGACAAAAAGTCTGGCATTAAACCTGAGCACAAGGTTGAGCTGCTAGTAAGTTTGCCAAAACTGATAAGATGTACGCTGATATTATTTAATGAATTTTTTATTTGAGGTTGTCTGTCCACACTGATCTCATGTTTGAGGACGAGGGTGTTCATCCCAGTCAGAGCTTGAAATGTTGAATTATTGATAGGGGAATGTACTGTATGAGAAAATACTGGAAAAAAATCTTAACTTAATCGCTAGATAATAAATGGACAAGGAGGATAAACATTTGTAAAGTGGTCATTTTGACTGAAAATAGCAACTTTAGTTGCTCAGTATTAATCACACATTGTAATGGCTGCACGGTAAAGATACATTTTAGTTAGGATTAATAGAAAAATGAAAATGTACTTTTTTTCTTAAGTACTTCTGTAGTATGAACTGGAGGAGAAATAATAACAACATTAAAAACCATTCAGTGGCCTGTGTTACAAAGTTGAGGGGCATAGTAGTAATTTTGATTCTGTCTCAAAGACAGCGACATGGATTTAAATCTGACACAGATCTGTTGTTCTAAACCTATTAAGTCTACCCAGCCCTTAATCCACGTTGCATGTGCCATTGAACGCAGTTGTAGGCTTTGTGCTGGTGGTGCTGTGCTTTGCAGAAACTGAGCCCACTGTAAGGAATATTTTGGATATGTTGTTGATATGCTTTTATCTGCCATTCTAATGGTGGTAACTCAACAGGTAGCGTTCATTTAAATTATTGGTGTGAAGCCTTTGTAAGGCTTACTTTGACCGGTATAACAGTCACCACCATACACACACTTCATCAGGGATGCACAGTATTGGTGTTGGTGTTTGATATTTTCCATCTAATTTTGGCCAATTGCTGATGCTGATACCGTTATATGCACATATTTTTTTTCCAGCTAATTGAAGAGAACATAAAGTTTCCACTGCATGAATTGACATATTATACTTACTCTTATCATGATGGCCCACTGGCAGACGTAGACATAAAATGAACACATTCAATGGGCAAAATAAGAAAACTACTGCTGACAGTTGTTTTTCTTTTTCTTTGTTCTTCATTAATTAGTTGTAATAATCGGGGATGAAGGCTCTTCAGTTTATAGAGTTGAAGGAATGTGATTTGGCTCTTCCTCACATGACTGATGCCGAGCAATCATTGCAAACGACAACCTTGATATCCGTTTTAGACACTTCAAAAAACCTCCACACCGCAGAAATAGTCATGAGTTGTTTCATGTGCACATAAAAAGCATCATCATATCGGAAGAAATACTATTTCAAGCCAATACCGATTTTTCATTTCAAAGACTTGACCTGCCGAGAATCTAGTGCATCCCTAATTTAAATCAGCCAACTAAATTCACCACCAATGTATAGCCTGCTTTTTAAATTTTGTGAGACTCGTGGTCAAATGAAATAGACTAACTGACACAGGAGTAGAATAGTTTAGAATAGTTTGTTTAAATAAAAAAATGTTTTGAATAGAGACTATAGCTATGATGAATTTTCACAGTCCCTACATTTAGCGTACACTTTGGGGCTACAGCCACTGCTCAGTGAACTGGGGGTAAAACGCTGCACTGTACAGTATTATTATTACACAGAGTATGACAGTTGCTTTAGCCTGGCCCTTGTAGCTGGTGGTTGTTTTCCATCAGTAAACCTCTCCTCCCTGGCCAAAGACCCCCGTATGCATTTGGCTCCAGAGTGAGGCCCCATTTAAGAAAAGATGTCTGGACAGCCCAGATGAGAAATGTTCCTGTTTTCTCATTTGATAGAATAAAATAACAGTGCAAGAAGAGTCATGTGTGGAGACTTTCTTTTACAAACGTCTGAACCGTAAACACACACCTTTTGTCAGTGCATTGTCTCTGTTTTTGCTAAATCTACAAAAAAGTTAGGACTGTTCCTTTTCAGAACTACTGGACTGAATCATTTGGTTTGTTTATTAAAATAGTTTCAAAGATTTAAAAGGCCTAACCTACATCAACAACAGGGGAATTCTTTCCTAGTCACACCAAACAATCATTTGCAGCAAAGCAAAGAGGTTGTCATGACAATTCAGCTTCATGTTTCTTCTTCAGTGCATCTCGAATCTCCAAATGAATGAGTGTGAATGTCAGGCCGGGACGTCAAGTGCTTTTCAGCTACACATCCCCTTTCGTAACTAATCTCTCCTTCCTCTGGGAGAAAGAAAATGAATGTAGCAGTAATGGTGAGACCCAATGAGAAAAATGAATGTTCTCATTCTGGAAAGTCGACATTTTCTTTTGGGGGAGGGGGTGCAGAGAACACACGCAACTCAGTTCCCAGTAGATACGCTACATTAATAACCCTCCTCACACTGCTGCCAGGTGTCAGCTCGTCACTGTCTGAATGACTTACCTGCTTGTCTGTTTTGGGCAGAAAACAGGAGCCCTGCCCCCCATTTTGAGCAGGCACCACTGACTGACATCTTGAATGCCGTTTCCCCCCTTATTAATGTCAATTTGCTCAGTAAATTGCAATCGGATCAGTTTTTCTTGGACAGCATTTTTGGTGGTATTTTCGCTTGTGGTTGGTTGTCCATTCAGAAATATAGGGAGATGTGGGAAGGCTTGTCCACCTGAACAAGATGTTTTTAAAATATGGAGTCTCACATTTAGCCAGGCTCTTCAGGTGCTGGGCAGAACTCACACACAGGTCTATTTTTCAACCTGAGCTACAAGCCACTCAGTTTTCCTGAATATTTGCTGTTCTCTTACCCATACAGTAAAAAGGAACTGTAGGTACAGGTCCTGTACAGTCAGATTCTAAATCAGAATGCCAACATTTATATCTGTCTTAACTGTTTAAGGAGAATAAAGAGCCAGTTTTGATACGATGCTGCAGAAATGCACTGCATCTCTCATACGAGTTGCATCACATGGACATAGTCAGCTTGCCATATTTTTTTCCCTCTCTCTCAGTCTCTTGTTTCAGTAGAACTTCCCCCATTTCCCGGCATTGGTATCACTGGTGACCCTGTGCTGTTCTCTGTTGGAGTGTCAGGATTACGCCAGCTTTTACATTCGCTGGTTAGTTCCAATTGTACGTTGGAAAAAAAGGACTACGTTGAGGGAGGAGAGCCAAGCTACTGGAATGCCAAGACAAATGGCCGACTAGGCCAACACGAGCATGTGGAATAAATTTTTGCTGTCCGAGCTTGTTATTCCTGTGTTGTCAGTGATTGTTTGGGCTACTTAAATGGCCGATTTTCTCCTTGTTGCGTCAGTCACCTCTAGTAATTTTTCAGTCACTCTTGTGCCTGTGACATGCTCCACAGGCTGAGAGGAAAAAAAAGTCGTAGGTTAGTGAACTTAAGGTGAAATTAGTTGGATAAAAGTTTGTTCTGCTCCTCCAAGGAAATGTTAATAAAGAAAGCCAATGGCAAAGGTCAGGATTACACATTCAGTAGTTTTAATTAAACCAGTGAATTTAAAAAATCCAAGCTGAGATAAACATAAAGGTTTGACATTAAAGGTGGCATCCACAAGTTAGCACTTAAAGAACGCCAAGTAGACTGTTGTTTACTGGAAGAAGATTTGGGTAAACAATGATAACGGTTTTCCTAATAATATTACATTATTTTTCTGGTGCAGCATTTTCAAAAGTCAGGGTTGGGACCCAAAATGGGTCACTGACCTGTTTTTATTGGGGCGCCAAATGGCAGAATAAAAATCATGGCGCATATCCTCAAAAATTAATTGGCAGTGCAAAATTATAGATATAAACAGCTGTCAGCAATGTCAAGCCTTTAATGACGTTCAATACAGGCAGCGATCAAAAGTTAGGATGTCCTGTTGTCCTGGGGACAACTAATGATTATTTTCATTATTGATTAATCTGTTTATTATTTTCTTGATTAATAAAGTAGTTGTTTGGTCCATAAAATGTCAGATAATGTGTGAAAATGTTGATCAGTGTTTTCCAAAGCCCAACGTGCTGTCCTGAAATGTTCACAACACAAAGATGTTTAGTTTATTCTCATAGAGGACTAAAGAAACCGGAAAATATTTACATTTGAGAAGCTGAAATTTAGAGAATTGGGACACTTTTTAATTAAAAAATGATTTAAAATGGTTATTTGATTATCAGTATAGTTGTGATTAATTTATTAGTCAATTAATAATTGATTAACTTTTGATTAAATTGTTTAAAAATAGAACCTGGTACACAAAGAACTTTTTTCTGAGATAGTAGAGAAGCTCATCATTACATATGAAATCATGTTTATGTGTCATGGAGGATAGTGTATTCAATTTAATTTAATTTAATCTTCACTGCATAACAATCCGAAACAGGTTTGTATTTGCAGTGCAGTTTGCAGTGATGCATTCATTGATCAAACAATTTAAAATAAACAAAATCCACTATATTTTTTAATGAACGGACTAATGAAAACTGATTGTGGCCAAACACCTAGGGTGATTTCAAAATTTTATTTATAAAGAAGTGCAGAGAACAACTAGCAGAACTTCCATGGCAGACCAGAGTGAATCAAGAAGTGATGCGAGTTACTAAAACAAATCTATTAAATTATGTACAAATGAAAAAAGAACTGAACTTTTGGACACTGGTTGTTAAGTTTCAGACAGTTGAAAGTAGAATTTTGGACTGTTGTGGGGAAAAAAAGTTAAAGTTCGAGCCCTGAATAAAGGGGACAGAAATCAGAACATACAATGCCAGAATATAGCAAACAATGTAACAGTCACCTCACTGGTGCTTAAAACTATAAACAAACCAAAAATGACAATTAGGTTTCCAACATAAGCCCTCATGCAAACAAAACAAAACAAAACAAAAAGTAACTAAATCAGTCTAAATCAATAGACTCACTCCAGGCATGATGGGAAATGTGTGCCACCACTACAATATTTTAGTACAAATCCTCGTTTTGCCCTGTTAAAGTTACTGGATTATGTAATTAATACAAACTCAACACTTCCTGTGTCCTTTTCAAATTAAAAGCCCTCTCGCGTTTCAGTGGAGAATATAAATTCGTTATGAGATTATGAGAAACATACTACTTTGTGGCAATTTATTATGTATTTCAAGTTTGGGTCCCAGGGAGGCACCAGATTTCCCTTTTGGGTCCTGTTCTGAAGGAGTTTGGGAACCCCTGCTCTGGGGTAAGAAATGCAGTTTTATTTGAAACATTATTTGGCTAAACCTAAACCTTCTGAGCATGAATGGAAGTAGATAAGGGCACAGGCTCAAGTGAAAGCTTAGTGGATTGAAAGAAAGAATTTAGTCTTAAGTTCTCTAACCCACAGCGATTGTCAAGTATCACATTAAAATGCATTTGCTGCCACATGACCACTCAGGGAATCCCATTGCTTCACTTCTCTGTTGTGTTTATGTAAGCACACTGCTCTAAAGATAGCTAATAGACATTCAGCACTTCATTTTTTTCCCCCCTATCCTCATCCATCAAAATGAATTAAACTTGGCATGTCAAGTCTGCGCTATGAATTCCCATGGATTTCAGGAGAGCCCCTAACATGCTATTTTTTCCCCCTCCTCAAACATAACGGTGACAGTGATGGAGGTTTTATAATTTGTGGCAATTATTAGGTCTGCAGTCTGGAGACATGACACATACTGCGACACCTGTTTTTGTAATTCACGTTGATTTTCTCTGTCAGAGCTGTGGCTTAGGAGTGGGACAGCAGAGGAGGCAGACAATTACATCAGCATACCCTCCAGTCAATCATGACATTTTTGAATGTGCTTAAAATGGATTTGTGATAATGAAATGAATGTCCTACAGAGCTTAAAGGTTGGATCACCAAAGAATGTGAAAGCGAAAAAGGCTCTCCCCGCCTGAAGATATTACTAGTCGACTAGTAGTTGCGCGATTATGATATTAATCTGATTATTTAAATATATATTTTTGGGGCACGAAAAGCAAGCTGCTTGTTGAATGCTAATGGAAAAAGAAATAATGATTCTTGGTTAATTGGTTAAAATGGTTAATTTATTTCAACACAGAATAATATCACACAAGTCCTGTTCAAAACACGAAACATGGGAATAAATAACTTCAACTTCACAAAAACAAATACAGACTTCTCAACACAATAGATGATGTATACTTAACAATTACCTCGCTACATTACAAACTCACTCCTGTCCTGCTTCATTCCTCCTTTCCCCACCTGAACCCACCATATCTTCACCATCCTGGAGTCAGATTCCTGGTAGTTAGTGTGGCTGTAAATCACCCCGGTAACGTTACAGTATTACCGGTCATTAAACTGGCCTCTGTCTGCCCTGGTGGCTGTGTCCCAGTCTAATAGGACCACTAATTAGGTAATGGCAGCCACAGTTAGCAGCAGGGTGCTAGTGTTACATGAGAAAAGGTCCGTGTTGCAAAAATCCCCTGATATTTTCATCCTGGGCCTAATGGCAAGGTGCAGCTCCTGAACGGGGTTCGGGATGCTTTTCTTTATTTTGTTTTCTGAGACATAACTGATGAAAAGAAACTTGGTCAACTATTAGAAGGGCAGTCCCAGAAAACAATGGAAGTGTTTTGATTTGATAAATTATACCCCGCATTTTTTTATGAAATGTTAGAAAATGAAATATTGTAAAAAGCTTACTTTGGAATAGTTTGAGTGAAGTCAAAGTTTTTCTTTGTCTGTTCACCACCAAAATATCCCTTAATCAGGAAGTTCTTTAATATGCTGTGTATTTTCTCTGGAAGGAGTTTTGCAGTATCGTGCATTTTATTCTGGACCATGCTGTAATTTTGATTAAGTTTTAATGTTATGCATATTTGTGTGAATATTGTTTATCAGGTAAATACTACGCATTGAATCAGGGATTCTCCTTTATCCTGAAAGTATTTTCTTTTAAAAACACTTATCTGCCTTAAAATACATATTTTTCAGCCCTGTTGATTGCTGCAGAGGTCTTCTGGCACTCAATCTCTGTGTCTTTCCCTTTTGTCTCTCCGTTTCAGACATCACTCGCCACCCGGTTTGCACAGGAGGCCTTTGGGAAGCAGTACAAACAAACCATCGGCCTGGATTTCTTTCTGAAGAGAATAAGCCTTCCAGGTGAGACACCTTCGTAATCTTTTGGGAGAGCTCACTTGTTCAGAGACTCGACACGGACACGCGTGTCGCACAAGCACGTAGTGGCAGACTGCAGACTTGTTAATTCAATAAAATACTGATGATATGTACTTGGCAAGGTTGTGCTTAGACAGACAGGCTTAACTGTTAGTGGTTGTTAAAGGGCTACTCTATTTGCGTTCTTTTCCAGGCTTTTTAAATGTAAAATCTAGGGACGTCTAGGACTGCAACTAATGATTAATTTCATTATCGATTAAACTGATGTAATTATTCTCTTGGTTAATTGATTTGATCCATAAAATGTCAGAAAATGGTGAAAAATGTCAATCAGTGTTTCTTAAAGCACAAAATAATGTCCACAAATGTCTTGATTTGCCCACAACTGAAACCAAAAAATACTCACATTTAAGAAGCAGGAATCAGAGAATTTTGACTTCTTTTTCTTCTGACAGCTACGCTTTTGTTAGACAATTGAGCCTTGATTTGTAAAGATCAACATATCACTGGTTTTATGCTGTGACGACTGTCATTTAGATTTTCAAATTCTTCTTAAATATGGTGTCAGGTGTGATCTAACAGCCTGCTTCTGACTTTGATTTTGATTATTGAAATTTAAAGCTTTTCGATCACATTGAATTTGTGACATCCGTTGTGAACTCCCACTTCAAGCGGTGACGTAGGTTAGAGTGCTGATGCCCTCCCCTCTCCTCTCCTCCCTCAACCTAGGGAGCAAAGCCGTCATGCAGAAACCTACATCAGGTCACGTGGGAAAATGTTTTTAGGCGTGAGAAAATAGCTTTTTGACATACATGAGGAAAACTACTTGGAAGCTAACTGACTAGTTGTGCCAACTATTCTGACAATCGATTAATAGTTTGGAGTCATCACAGAAAAAATGTTAATTGAAATGCAAACAGAATATCTTGTGGACAAAACACATTTGAGGACGTCACCTCAGGCTTTGGTAAACAGTCATCAACCTTTTTTTTTTTTCTACCATTTTCTAACAGGGATGGGAAACAAACTGGGAATTTATGGGCAGAATCTTGCAGAAATGGAATATAATGATCACAAGTATTTTTTCATTACTGTATAGTCACTAGAAAATAAGAATCTTCTTTTCCTTTCCTTAGAATGAGCCGTTTATATCTACAGAGGGCGCGAGTCCTCTTCTGTTGCTCCTCTGAGTCAGTTGCACCTCCATGTTTCCACAGTAGCCCAGGACAGACAAATGCTGGCTTTAGATATGGCCTTTTGCATTTTGTGTGCGTTTCATGGCCACTGTAGCAAGGTCACCACTAGCTTCTACTTAATCCTACACACCGGTCCCTTAGGTTTAATATCAACCTGAAGGTTTTGGATGTTCCTGTGTACTTAAAATCAAGAATATTATTAACTGAGAGTGTGACAAAGAGGCCTGTTGTTCCAGCATCACTTTCTGTCTGTCATATTTTCATTTCTCAGATTTTCTGGTACTGTTCATGTTTTCTTGTTCTACCTTTTCCAGCCAGGGTTTGTCCTTCAGGTTAACTCAGGAACTGAATGTGTCTTTTCTGGTAGCTCCTCATTGTAGAGTGTCTGCCACTTCTCAGGCTTATTCACTCTGAAAGCTCTTCTCTCCAGAGCAAACAGCACACTTTTTTTCTGACTCCACAAGGCCAATGGACAGCTTATGTCCAAACGGGCGAGCCTTGCTCATAATTCTGTGGGCACCGTACAGAGTAAATACATTAACATTTTATATCCATATCGCTGATCCCCGACTTCAACTGATCTTTGTCCTCCACCACATAAAACATTCATGTTCCTATTTGTTTATGTTGAACCCGCAGAAATAAAGCCACACTCTGTATCCCCCTTAGATCTGTAAAATAAATGTTTATTGACTAATGCTATATTTAGACGAAAGCACTCCATTTTTACTTCCTACCACGTGAAATGGGGATTTTCAGCATTTTAAATGGTACTTCTAAAACTCTGCCAAGGACTAAGCTCCAGAAATCTGCAAAGTGCCTCCATTCTTTCATTACTAATAAAACAACATTAGGCAAGGGCAAATTAAGTGCTAAAAGTAAAAGTTATGCTGATTTGTGAGTTGGCTGAAGGATTGTATTTTGATTTTGTGTCAGTTTCAGCTTATGAGACTTAGGAGAACTAAACCCCCAAAAATGTTGTGGTGGAGTCAGGATGAAAAGAGCCAACCATAAGCACAGGCTGGGCTCAGCTCCTTAATGTGAACTTGAACAAATGCTGTTAATCGTTTGACTTCTCTTTCCAGTAAGTTTCTTTCCTGAAACAATCACAGCGTTAAAATGTAGCCTTTGTTTAAATATAGCGTACATACGTCTGTATCACTGAGGCAGCACTAACATGGGGTCCAGCACTGGGGTTGTTAAATGGCCCATTTTCTGGGGAATTGGGTGTTGATGAGCTGATGAAGAGGAGGGTGGCTCTGCGAGCTGGGTGGTCCCAGACTTCGTTAGGACCCCCACCCTGCCTTGTATTGGAGAGGTTGTGTGGCTCTCCGGGTCTCTGTGGGGCTGTAAGGGTCTTTTGCAGCAGGGGGGAGAGTAGCCTATAGCCAGCGCTGGCCCCTCTCACCATGAAGGCCCAGCTTGTCAAACTTAATGTACATTTTCCAACGCAGGGAGAGGTGAGGCGAGGCCGACTGGCACACAACAGCCTCCTCTGTGTGTGCTTTTTATAACAATACCTCTTCCAGATGTCTCTGCCAAACCAATGAGGTACAGGCGGTGAAGGGGATTGACTCGAGGTGAAATATACTTGATAAATTCTGTCAAACTCCCACTGTCGGAAACGGCTTTGTCCAGGTTCACTTCACATCACACTGAGAGGACGATTATGTTATCAAAGTGCCTTTTTTCTGTCAGTTTTAAAGCCACTGGAAACCCAAATTCACAATAGACTTTTAACTATATAACTTAGGATCTTGTGTACATAATGGTGAGTAGAGATGCACAATTAATGACAGGGACGATAAATTATCACCAGAACATTATTTGGAAAAACTAAATGGACATTTGAAGAGTCAGAACTGTTTTTTTTTTTGTAATAATTATGTAACTTAGATGTGGTTTAGTCAGAGGTAGAGCTGCAATGACTAATCGATTGTTAACTTCATTGTCAACTATTTTGATAACCAATCAGTCTGTTTGAGTATTTTTTTAGGGGGAAAAAAATTCTCTGATTTCAGTTTTTCAAATGTTAATATTTTCTGATTTCTTTACTCCTCTATGACAGTAAACTGAATATCTGAATAATGGATTGTGGACAAAACAAGACATTTGAGAGTGTTTGTCTTTGTCTTTTGAAACACTGGAAACACCGACATTTTTCACCCTTTAATGACATTTTATAGACCAAACAACTACCTGATTAATCAAGAAAATAATAGACAAATCAATTGACAATGAAAATAATTGTTAGCTGCAGCCCTAGTCAGAGCTAATGAATATTAAATGTTCCATCTTGGTGTACATAAACTACAAGTTATACGAATTTCTTTTTAAAATACAAAAAAGTGAAATTATCAGCGATATAATCCATATTGGCCGTGTAAAGCAAGTAATTATTGGTTATAGGTATTGGTTGAAAAACAATCCCTAATAGTAAGCCTTTAAAAAGTATTAGAAATTGATTTAAATCCAAATTCCTTTAAATTTTATTATACTTTTCTGATATGAGTTTGGATTTGGTGTGTTTATGCAGTTATTATGACAATTACACAATTAATTCCATGAACCAATCCATGTCAGTTGTCCCACTGAACAGGTGCAACAAACCCCCATTTCATCTGAAACTCACCAACAGGCAACTGAAGCCGTTATATCACTCCAGACTCTCTTAAAAAAAAAAACAATATTGGTGTTAGTGTAAACTATATTTAGAATATTTTCACTGCTGCACTTTCTATCAGACTATGCTGTCTTTAAATCCACCGCACTCCTTTGATGAAAACAGTAATTTTACCTCTTAGAACACAGGAGTTGCTGGACTACAGCTGCCTCAATCTGCAGCATGAGACGGTAGGCCAGATCCACACTAACACCTTAAAACAACCAAATCACACAATAACAGGAAAAAACGAATCGAGACAGCAGTAGTCCTGCGACTCACATGCTGTGTGTGGTAAAATTTCTGTTTTCGTCAAAGAAGACAGCATAGATAGCAGCTACGGCTCCTCATCGGGAAAAGGCTGTTTGATGGAAAGTAAAGTGGTGAAAATAGAATAAATCTAGCATACACTTACACCAATGTTGATTTTTTTTTAGATAGCTAGAAAACATTTGACTGCGACCTCCATCCCCTGCAGTACATTGCTTAGCTTCCATGCCGGTACTTAGAGACTTAGAAATGGTCTAAACAGCTCAGTGTTTTTTGAACTAGGTTTTCTAATCGTTAAGAATGTTTATTTTCAGTCAGATTTTTGTGGATGTTTAATGAGACATTCAGCTTTGGTATAATATGCATTTTTTACTATTTCAAACCAGAGTCCTTAAGGTTCATTTATTGGGCTCGCAATTGCAGTTTCTACTTCTTGCAAAGCATAAGCAGAAAAATGTCAGCACTGTTGAGTCAGCGTGAATCTCTGAAAAACAAATAAAGCTAGTGTCCAGGCATGGTGGATGGGTGGGGATGGCTCTTTATAACACCAAAGAACCGTTATTCATTGCACTCCTCAATGTAGCTTTACACTGACACTGTATAGTCTAGATGTAGTGACTGTGAACCTCAGCGTTTCCTTCCCTTGCTTTAAAAAGGGGACTTATGAAGGGGTTGAGTCGTCCAGCCGTGTCCACAGTGTACGCTCTGCTCCCCATCGCTGCTCCAGGCCAGCGCAGGGCCCTCATCACACCAACATAAACTCCTCGCTGTCTGGTCCTCCCTCCTCCTCTTTTTTTTCAACCACCCCTTTCATTTTCCAGAGGAAGAAAATATTCATTTGGATTTGGTTTTTGTGCCTGTCTTTCTTTCTCTCTCATTCACTCCTTCTTTCTCTTTCCACAGGCATAAGGACAAGAGTCTTCTTTTCCTCTTATTTTGTGTTTAATTATTGCTATTTTCCTTAACAGCACATAATTCTCCTCACTTTCCCAACTTGGCAGGATATGGCACAATGCAAACAGCTCTTCCCAGCCTAATAAGAAGTCATTTTTTTTACTGCCACGGTATTGAGAACGTTTAAATTAGAGGGTAGAGCGTACCTATTCATCCCCCTCAATCTCTGGGCTGGATATTCTTGGATGTGAGGTGTGGGTGACCTGCCAGGCAAGAGCGCTTAGCATGAAAGATTAATCGCTGATTTATTGTTTCCATTATGTACATCAACAACGTTGACTTTTATTGTAGAAATCGCTCACCCAAAATACAGGCTCCAGTTACAGCTGACTCGTGATTTCCTCAGGATCATGAGCTTTGTCAAAACAAACATGTTAATGATTAAAAAGAACAAAAACATCCGGAGTGGAAACCCACAAAATTTTGAGTTTTTTATTCGTTTATTTATTTGATTAGCAGACCAAAGGATTTTTAAGAAGAAAAAAAAAGTGAATCTAAACTCTGAAACATCTATCCCCTCTTTGTAGAGCTTGTGCATTTGTACACATTTTCTTTATTATTTAAATGTCAGTCATTTTTGATACTTGAGGTTTTTCTGTCTCTTTTTTCCACTGCAGGCAATTTGAATGTGACCCTGCAGGTGTGGGACATTGGAGGCCAAACGTTAGGAGGGAAAATGCTGGATAAATACGTATATGGAGCTCACGTAAGGCAACACACGTACACACAAATTCAAACTAAGTCTTCTTTTGTTACTTTTCATTCTACCTAACAATCATATCTGCATCTCTGGTTTGTGCTACAGTCTTTAATTCCTCCAACATGAAGCAAAAAAAAGACAAACTGTCATTGACTCTGTTAGCCTCAGGAAGGATAGGAAATGTACAAAACATACAAACCAATGGCTGTACATGTTTATGAAAAAGTAATAGGAAGCATAGGAAGATTTGGTTTCCAATAGTACTGTATTGGTGACTCTTCAAGCTTATTATTACAGCCTCGGCAGCTTCATTCAGAACCTGCCACTCCCTCCCACTGGAGCCAGATCATAATAAACATTCATTGGATACACAGTGAGTGTACCAGGTCAACAGAGCTTTAAAAATAAGGGTATCTCTACTTTTGTACATTTTTTGTGACCAACGTATTATTAATTTTGAACGCAATTTTCCTCACAAGGTGACGTGACATAAATATACAAATTATATACACACAAGTACAAAAAAAAACAGGCTGCCAGACTGAACAAATATTGAAGCTACTGCACACTGTGGGTCAATACAGTGAGCAATATGTAACAATTGTGCATCTAGAAATGAGTACTGCAGCCCCAAGAGTGAGTCAGAGCGATTGACGGTATATTACATAGGTTGCATCCCTATTTCATGTACGATCTGTGGTTGAAGCAAGTTGTTCCACCTGCCACCTCGTCCCCAGACTCGAGGAAGCTCTGGCAGGCTGCAGGAGCACAGCGCACCATTATAATTTGACAATAACAAGCAACGAGGAATCCTACCCTGCAAGTTCTTAAGCTGTTGACTGTCAATTGTCTGTTAATGTAAAGCTTATCCTAAATACAAAAGCCCACTGTGAGTGCAGTGACTGCTTTACTGCCTCCCAGACTCCATTAACATATTGCTACATTTAATTGTTATTAACATCTACTTTTGTTAATGATTTCTCACAACTCATAAATAGACACTTGCTCTTTCACATTCTGCATTAATATGAACTCAAATAAATGTGAAATGGGCAAACAATAACGTAATTTACAGACCCAAGTAGAAATTTTAAAGGACACTGTGGCTGTAGTGTAGTTGTTGGAGAAGTGAATATTTCAACTTAGCATGTTTCCTTAATCTCTGATGACATATCATGGTAATTTCATGATTTATTACAGTAAATATTTTACAGACTTCCCCTTTAAAGCAATTTAAACTAATCTTATTGAAAATATTTCCCAGTATTTGATAGTACTCAGCTCATACATGAAGAGGCGTAGAGAAGAAAAGGCCACTAATTGATCCTCCATTTAGTCTCATTCAACACACGTCCTGTGGAAAACTCAACAATGTGTTGATTAAAATGACAGCCGAGCTCTCTGCAAACAATGTAATCCGTGTCAGTGCGTACCAGTTTGTACATGTGCCAACAACATCAACGTCCGCAGGTAGCCGCGTTGTGAGACGTGTAGACGAGGGCTCGCTGTCACCTCCAGAATGTCTCTTGTTTGAAGAGGCCCACTTAAAGATCACGGTTTGTCTAATCTAAGACCATATTCTGCAGCACAAGATCTATCATTTGGGCACAGGCAGGAAATTTGTCACCATATACCAGCTATATGCAAGCACATTTTTGTCATGTTTGTCTATAGAAGCGAGACAAACATTAGTGAGATGTTCTCTTACATGCCTATGAATTTACCTGGCTTTGAAAACAGTGAAAGTGACATGTTATTTGGCATTTTCTCTGCCTTGCTCTAAACTGTGTCCATGTTTGCAGGACTTTTTTTTTTTTTTTTTACTGTCTCTTCCCTCATGTCGTACATCATTGCCACATTACGACACTTTTCTCTGGGAGTTTCTCGTCAGCGCTGTGTGGAACTTTCACACCTGTTGTTCAGCACTGTGTGTCCTGTAATCAATCATGGCTGTTGGGAGAGATTCGCAGTAATTATCAGAGGCCTGAGCTGTCGTCACCGACCTCGCGTGTTGTGACAGTGCGTGTCTGCTGAACAAAAAGCGATAGAGAGCCTTTTGGTCGTGTTGCATCATGCAGTAAAAGTAAAGAGGTTTACCTTGGCTCACGTTAATTTCCAGCAAAAGCTTAAGCAGTGATAGCAGATAGTTCAGTTATGTGATTATTTGTCTTGAATTATGCCAGCAGCTCTTGTATCTGTGTTTACTCTTTGATTAATTTATGTGTTCATGTAAACAGCCCCTTCTGCCCTGAGTGCTTGCTCAAACATGACTCTGGTGTTGTTGCACGAGTGTTTCTGCAGAGCATATATACAGTCTTGTGGATTATATAGGGAGGAAGAAAATGTCTTTAGGCAGCCTTCATTTATCAGCTCAGATAGAAGATAACCTCACCTCTATTCTGCACCTACTGCTGGACTGTGCTGTGTGAACTCTTGACGTTCCACAATTTAAAACAAATCCATGTGTATTAGGGGTGCCGTGATAACAACGCTAACTGTGATATTTAAAAAAATGAAATATTGATATCATAATGATAATATAGTGCAAATAATCCAGTGCCTCTTAAACATACTGCCAGCTCTTAAATCATTTTTGTTTCTCTCCGTTCTTGCACACACACCTTTTCACTATCCATTGAGTGTAAGTGCACTTTTGTAAAGTCATGGTTACAGACTCTTTCTCCATCTCCCTACACTTGAATTTTAAGTGTAATTTGTTTGCCAAAAAAGAGAACAAACACACAAAAAAACTAAATTAAACATGAATTTCACTGATAGCATTATTTATTTACTTATTTTATTCACATTTTCTACTGTTGTCTAGATAATATTGTTCTGGTGAATTATTTTGGCCAAGATAATTGTGTAGTGAATATCTCATATCATGACAGCCCAAATGTGACTTCACAGTAAGACTGGGCGATATAGATGAAAAATGTATCATAATCAAATTAATTTCAGTCAATATTGACAATAATTTCAAATTTATACATTTTAATTTTTAATGAGCTATTTTTAATAAAGATCAGGAGAAAAAATGTTGAATTCAAACACTTAATTTATTGAGGTACACAGATTAGATTTAATAGACAGAATGAAAACAAAAAACTGCCATACTGACCTGTCCTTTTTTTTTTTTTTAATTTAAAAAAGCGTCTCTCGTCGCATGCTTCATTATCAAGGGCAGTGATAGGCTGTTAATGAGATGGGCATATTCATTATGTGCTTAAATATTATCGAAATAACATTATGGCCAAGTGCAATATCCAAATCACAGAAGCTGCAAATTTTTGATAAAGGAAAAATGTGTGGAAAAACAGCATTATAATGAAGTACTGTAATGCTGCAGAGATGCCCCAACCTCCAAGTTTTGTTCTCCAGATGTAAAAAAAGCATGTTTGTTTGGTAAAGATCTGAACAAATCAGAAGATGAAATGTAATGCAAAAATAATCATTTCCACTAATTGTGAATCATATCGCAATTGCAAAATCTGTCAGAATAATCGCAGTATGAGGTTTTTTTTTTTACCATGTCGTGCAGCCCCATTTCATGGTAGTTTACATTTAATGCATTTAGTGAAACAGGAAAAGTTATCACACAGTCTTACTCAGATCATGATAGTACTGAACCTACCTCAGATTACGTGTGAAGGAGTGTGTCCCCCTCTATGTGAATCTGTCCCCCAGTCTAAGAAGAGGAGCAGTGCCACCTACTGTTCCCTCACTCCCTCAATATTAACCCATGTTAATATGAAAGAATATCAGGTGAATGAAGTTGTGTACTCATATCCAGTATCTCCCAGGGAAGGAGTGTAAAGGTGACGCACTTTGTTGTTCCTGTTGTCTTTCCAACACAGGGTGTCCTTCTGGTTTACGACATCACCAACTACCAGAGCTTTGAGAATCTGGAGGATTGGTTCAGCATGGTGAAGAAGGCCAACGAGGAATCTGATATCCAGCCTGTTGTCTCCCTGATTGGGAACAAAAGTGAGAATTACATGAACATTAACACACAAGCACACATAAATTCATTGTTTTCCTGCAGGCGAGAAGCTTTACAGTACTTAAAAAAAACTTAAGGCATAAGACGTGACATTTTCCTAAAACAAAAACAAAAAACATTTTATAGACTCAGAAACATAATCCCTTTCAATCATCACATATGACCCATTAGAAGTGTGTGGTTGTGCCTGTAGCTGCAGTGACTCTGCCCTCTGCATGTATTCTTCATTATTTTACTGTGCTCAAGGTTGCTTTACCAGCCCAAAACATCAATATTTGACATCTATTTGGTGTATTTATGAACAGTTTGGACAAATCCAATCCAAATCCAAATCCAGCTGATTCTACCTTGAACTGATTATATCTTTAAAATGCAGTAAATCAAGTTTGGAAATGTAAATTTCTACCAAGTATTTGCAAATGAAATTAGATTATGTTGTATTTACTGCACTGAGTTTTTCTCCAGTCATTTCACCCTGATGCATTTTTCATTTTGCGTGTGTTTGTGCGTGGAGGAGTGAGTGTTTGATGGTAGCAGACGTGTTTGTTAGAGCTCCAGATAACTGATCGGTGTGATAAGCCCGTTGATAAGAAAGTGAGGTTTCGGAGCGATGGGAATGCTGATGTTTGTGAACTCCGGGGAGTGACTGACGATGATTTAAGATCCCCGGGCCAACGGACCTGGGGCACCGCTTATCTGAGCCCCCACCTCCCTCCCAGTCAGTACCCGCCTGCCCCCCCACAACCCCAAGTCCTGAGTCATTGGTTAAGGAGAGGAACTCGACGTTAACCAGACGGCTCTCCTCCTATCAGCCTGCACCCATCCACCACATCTCCAAAATAAAGAGTAATAATGATGACTCTTTTTAAACATCCCCCTTGACAGATGTGGAGTCATGGCTGCCGCCGTGTTATTGTAAAGTGGGGCGTCAGTATGTATGTGTAATGGCGACTGTCCACCTTCCCGGGCAATGATGAACGGTCAACAGAGTGGTGCCTGCACACAGGAAGCTCTCGCTAATGTTAGACCACAGGTCACGGCGTAATTCGCCTGTCT
>JAJHUR010104430.1:0-14109 GCA_027495735.1 Lutjanus campechanus | reverse complement strand
GCAGAAATAAATTCTTAAATTGTTTATGTATATGAAAATCTCAAAAACGACTGCTCATCTCTATGTAGACGCTTTAATGGGAATGTCTTTGAAAAACATTAAGTTATGTGGGTTGAGCAGGATTATATTGCCTTCCTGTGTAGTCTCTATAAGAGTCACATTAGACGGTAGGTTACATTATGTTAACATTAAGTGTAAAGTGATTTTCTCCACTTTCCATTCACTCAAATGCCAACTTTCCTGTTTGAGCATTTTCTTTTTGTACATCACTTGATGTACTTTGGTCATAGAAAATGCCTATAATTGTGAGCAATACGCTCCAAAAGGTCAGCGTGATTCTTGAAATAACGTGGTGATGGAGAAAATTAGATGAGAACAGGCGATCGAACTGCTATTAGTGGTGTAGTTTCTGTGCAGAAGACGAATGCGTTTAATGGAAATATTCAGGGGGGAAGAAAAGAAGCTCGTCTTTGCTTTGATAACAAACTGCTGCGAGTCCTGTTTGTGTCTCTATTTTCTGGGTCGGCTATATTTAAGCAGCGGCCGATACGTGATTTTCATCTACCAAAATTAAGAGCACAGCGTCTACAGAATAGATTAAAATATGATTTCATCCACAGAGAATAAATGCATCACTGACAAACAAATATGGATCGCAGACCAGCTCGTTGGTGATGAATGATGACGGCGAGGCCATCGCGGCAGCATCACTTAGCTCTGCTGAATGTAGATAGTTCAGCAGAACCTCTTGACGGTTTATCAGGGAGACATGTTCAGGTCACAAAGCACCCAGAAGGTCCCGCCCCTCCCTCCCAACCCGCAGACCATTAGATCACTATCATGAATAAATGCTTAAAGAACTGTCACCCCACACACACACACACACACACACATCCTGCTCTGTAGACTTCAGCGCCCTGTGCTGAATACAATCAACCGTCTTTTCATGATTGTACAGAGCAAGTATTGTTATTTTTGAGTGGAAGTTTTATTAGAACAGTCCTTGACAGCAAAAATAAGTTCCTGTTAAGTGAAAAAAATCAATGTTTAAATGTTCTTATCACATATGTATTGACCTATACATCATTTATACACCAGTATTTGGCCCAATGATGACAAAAAAGTTGTTTTGTAGATTTTCTCAGGTATTTTTTAATACTATTTCAGAGCTTTTCATGTAAAATGATTAAGAACTGTTGATGACTCAGTCTGCACTTAAAGGGCATACACTAAATTTGTAAATAAATGCTTTATTGCTTATGACACAGAGGAGCATTAAAGGAGAATATGTCCGTCCACCGGATGAGACTGCAGTGTTTCTGGGGACCAGCCCTCATTGTACAGAAGAGCAACTTTATAAATTTGTTCATTGATTTGGGTGAAACTGGATCATATTTTATGGAGAAAACATTTTCCAGCTGCACAGCTTTAACTCTCAGTTATTTGATTACAGGGCTTTCCTAATGGACAGATAGCTTTGGCCAACTTGTTGCTCAAGTAGTGTTGTATCAAACAGTCTCTGAAGTCATGCATAGAGTGGCCTGGCCCAAGGCCACAACACCTTGTTAAACTTGGTTGAAAAATATTTCAAGTCAAAACTGAAGACAAAGAAAGATCACTGGAGGAAGAGCGGCCTCTGTTACAAGAAGTTTGAAAAAAATCAACAAACTTGAGCCAATCCCGGGATTGAAATGAAGAACAAAACCCAATACATCTCTTTTTATACTGTTTGGTGACTCTGCATACTACTTGGGGACTCTGGAGAGCCCCCTGCTTGCATCCAAACACACCTGTGTATGTTTTTCTGGGACTCTAGGCACTTTTCCACACTCATCATGGCTGATAATTTCTGCCATGCTCAGGTTTGGCCTGCTTGGTCAGCTATTTTCAAAAAAAAAACCATAATCCAAGCCAAGTCTTTCATGTCAGATCACCCGGGACAGATCAGAAAGCCATGTCTTTCTCGTTAGATCGCTTGGGACGGATCAGATGCACCGTCTCCCTCTACATCTGCCCCCCCTGTGCGCCTCTCCACCAATCCCATCCAATGATCGCTCTAGTTCCTGGCAGCTCGGTCCCAGTGTGTCCTTGAACACAAACACAGGTGTTCTTCTTATCTATCCCTAATACAAGGAGGGTCACAGGAACTGAAGCACACAGGCTGAGAAATTATACCACCACAGTAGCTAATCATAACTGTTAGCTGCCGAAACAGAGCCGGGCTCAGCAGCCTCCATGTGAATTACAACCTCAGAGACCAACAGGGGAAGGAAGTAACAAGGTTGTTTACAGAGTTTCCTGATGGAAAAATTACTTGCCGCTAAAGTATGTTCGCTAACCGCCACTGGCTGTAAGCGCAGCTAACTAGCTGGGAGCCAAACCCAGCAAGAACACCACATTGGTACTGTAGACTATTCCCTGTCATCAAACTGACCTTTGTTGGTCTCAGCGGCTGTTAACTACAGTATAAGCACTCTGTTCGCCATTTCACAGGAACTTTAATGCTGTCCTGCTATTCCAGATAATTTAAATCACACTCGCAGCATGGCTCTATGTCTTGACAACTATCAGATAGATTGCAATGAAATTTTGTACACTCTTTTGTACATAGCAAACATCACACCTATATCAGCATGTTAGCATTCTGACTAAAGCCTGTCCTTAATTAATTTTCTCTATGTGCTTTCTGTCCAAGGTCAAAGAGGCTAAAACCCCCCCGCCACAGAAGTGGTGGCCCATGGGACACATGTGGTCAGCAAGTAGGATCTGGCCAGATTGACTTGATCGATTATTTACTTCCATGCAAATCAATTCATCAGATTTAATTTAAAAAAAAAGACATATGATTAATCATATTTCATCAGTTTATGTCCAGGCAGATTTTATTCCAAGTTGATATCCAGTATTGTTGAGTAAAAATGATTTCACCAACAGGAGTCTGCATTCACATCCAAACCAGAAAAGGACAGGTGCTGAACCTAAAGCGAGCAAATAGTATAATAAACAACCCCCCAGTCAATGTAGCATTTGTACTTTTATTTGCGAAAACCAGGTTAAACAAAATATTAATCACAGCACAGAGTATGTGTAGCCTATTTAAACACATGGAGGGGAACTTTGAAAAAAGCCGAGGTTCTCAGTTCATTCTTGACCTTGCAAAGAGCAGTTAAAACAAACTGTTTTGCCACAAGGTTCGTTATTTGTCCTATTAGTCTTTTCTTCCCTTCGGTCTAAAGGAGCAGTTGCCGTCTCCTTACAGGCCAATCAGCTGCAGCTGCACTGTTTCTGAAGTCAAGGCAATGATTCATCTGCCGCTTGTGGGCTGTTAGTTAGCAAACAATCTTGACCTCATCATTATTTAGATGGACCTTTTCCCCCTAGAAGCACTTTGAACACATTATTGTGATGGTGGCTGACAACCCTCCTGCTTTAATTATCACGTATAGTATATATGACACACAAAGTTCTCCCACGTCCTGCTGCTTGAATGCATTTCTTCTCCTTACATATAGGACTTTGAATAGACCTTTTTCATAGGAGCCATTTTGACATGAAATAGAAGGATAAACACAGGTGTTATCAATGATATTAATTAAGGTTCTGTTTCATTCAGGTCACATAGAGTCAGGGTGCTGCTATTGTGCATGTTGGCTCACTGGAAAGACTATTTTCCACTACATGGAGCAGGACCTTAAACACACAATATGTTAGCACTGCCACTAAAGGTCTCTCTCGGATTAAAACAGTTACAAAAGATATAGTTTGATGATGTTGTGAAGCAACGTGGGGTCATGGGAGTTCTTATCTTCACTTTTAAACAACCAATATAGCTGAAGAAAATCTGACTACTGCTCAGGAGCTGCCAGGGAACAGCTAATGGAAGCTACACCCGGTTGGCCCACACCAGCTACCGGGTGCTGGCTAGCTTCAGCAGCTAATGACTGTTTCCACGAGCTGCATCTCCAATTCACTATGCCCTGCCTCCAAAGCAGAAAACTACATTTATTACAAGTACCATTATTGCTAAATGAGGAAGAGGAGAGGAGAGGAGAGGAGAGGAGAGCAGGAGCAGGAGCAGGAGAGGGAGACAGAGAAGCCATAGCTAGTTGCTAATGCTAAGTTAGCCTATGGTAACTAGCAAAGCTGAATAGCCTGCAAACAGTTGTACTATCAGCAAGAAAGTCTCTAAAGAAGGGGGGAGCTGTGACTGCTTGAGCAGAACGAGCAGAACTAAAAATGAAAACAGGTTATTAGCCGCTGTCATGAGGGAATTTAACAAAATAACTGAGTCAGGCTCGAGCAGTAATAATCCACCAATGCTAACACCAAGTGTCAGCCAAGACACTGGCCTATCAGCATTTATGTTCATGAATCAGGTAATATTAAATTATGTCACGTTTGATGCATCCCAGGTTTAAAAAAAAGTCCTTTTGAGGAAGTTATAGCAACTGGCAACTAGCTAGCAATGGCTAGCAGGAAACGGACTGTAACCTTGAATAAATGATTGATTTCTTTGCATTTGAACATCATTGGAAACATTTGACATAATTTAACTACACAACTCGGCAAAATATATAACATATGTCCAGCCTTTTTCAGACATTTTACTGTGGAAATGTTTTGTATTAGAGCTTTAATTAGCATCATCAGGAGCAACTGTGTTTACCCTACAGTTTCGTATCAATATGGCTGCCGTGAAAAAGGTCCATTGCCTCTGTTTTGGAAGCATATTCAAATAAACTTGCCTTGCCTCGATAGGGAGATGTTAGTGTAATTTTTGAATGCCAAAAATTACACTGTACTGTCCAGTTTGGATCAACATTTCCCTCCACTTTTCTCCACGCCAATTTTGGTGCAAGACATATCATTTCAGTTTCTGAATGGACACAGATTGCTAAGCATAGGGTTACAGTGTCATTAGGTTTACAAAACTGTAGCAGCAATTTAGCACGGTATAATCGAATGAAGGAAATTACAGTTTACATTAATGCTCATGTAGCATTTGATGTAATCAAGCTACATCGCAGCCCTTTCAAAAACTACTGTCTTTGTCGCATAATAAGATCGGAAGCTCATTCATGTTTCTCGAATGACTGAACAGGTGAATGGCTATAGAAATCCATTTGAATGATTTAATTTGAGTGCACATGTAGATAGAAAAAAAAGATTTTTTTTCCCCCCTGCAAAACCTCCTGCGTGTATTTCTTTATTTAAGCTCTCAGTCATGGCAGAGTGTGAAGAGAAAAGCACAGCATCCATCCGTGGAACAGACCCAGAGCCTCACACTGGAGGAGGCGAGATGAACAACAATGCCGCCTTTCTCTCTCCAAGGCACCAGAGACAATTTGGCTCTATGTCCATTTGGCTTCTGCTCTGGCCATCCATCCATTCCTGAGTACAGAGCCCTCATCTAAGGAGTGTATTATGGTCAAATATAGAGCCACTTGAGAGTGAATTCTGCATTCTGCCAAGACGTGCAGTAAAATCAAATTCCATTAAATGACAAGTTAAGACGGATTCAACAGAATTTTCAATTTTGCCACATAATAAACTGCAGGCATGGCTAAATCCTGATAAGTGGCAGGATATTTTAATCATTTTCAAACATAGCTGGCCATTCTCCACTCATTTCTCCATATGCACCCACACATACAAACAAATCCACCCAGGCACAACAGTTCACTCCAAAAACGTTCAAGCCTTCATGAAACTGGCTATAATAGAGGAAAGACTGGATAAATACATGATAAAACTTTCATCTAAAATAAAACAAAACCACAAGCATGCATTTCATTGAAAACAAGACATTATTTCAACTCTTTAACACGTTATAAAAAATACCTCATTAGAGTATTTATTTGCCTGCGTAACTATATTCTTTGTTCAGGGCTGTAATAACTTTGCAATAATTCCAAAAATACATGCTAATTCATGTTTTCATGAGGTATGCATGACTGGACTGATAAAATGGTAAACATAATATAAAGACATTTGCAAAGAGGTTTTCTTTTTTTTTTTTAGGGTGAACTTTAGGGTGCGTTACCTTAAAGCAACACCAAACCATAACGGTAAGGAATTAAAAGAGAGAGTTATTGTTTAAAATTTGAATAAGATTTATTACAATAGCAATGGAAGATATTAAATTGTTTCACCCATTTGAAATTTATGCCATTCGAATTTTAAAAAGATTAAAAATAAACTCTTTTCATGAGTTAGTTTGTCTGGATGTTACCCTCAGGCAACATTGTGTAACAATCTATAGGAATGAATGCGTTAAAGAGTGTCGGCATATTTCAGCAAACTTCACATCAACAGTCTATCAAACCAAATGTTCATAACCCTCCACGAAACATGATAATGTGCCACATTTCAGTGTTTGATCATTTGTGTTACATTTAAATGCTTGTTTTCAGTTTCCTCATGTGTGTTTTTCTGCTGACATACTGTGTGTCACAACCATTTGTTGTGTTGCTGCCATCTTTGAATCACTGCTTGTGAGTTAAAATTAAATAAAATATCCATAAGTACATTTTACACCCTGTCTAATAATTGGCTGGACAGTTTAAACCTAAACCAACACAAAACCAAAAATGTCGTGGTGGGAATTCACAATGGTACGATGTGACTTCAGGGCAACATTTATATTTTAACAGTTTTCCATTACTTACTTATCAAAGAAAGTGCATTCATAAAAAATAAACTTAACTTTAATATTGTGAATCTATTTTTTTTTTTTTAGATGTTGAAATGACAGAAAAAGATGTTTTCAGGCCATTTTTGTGGCGAGAGATGATGGAGCTGAACCATGTGAGGAAGGCTGCAATAAAGGGATTCAACATGACCTCCAGAGAATCATGCGACAAATTAAAACACTGCTTTTAGTTATAACTGAGGGTGTATTGTGTGACTGTAAAGGGCCAAAAATGAGTATATTACCTTGAGATAACACTATATCATTAAGTGTTAGAAATGAGGAGGTTAATTAGGTTGAAAACACTTTAAAAATTCTTTATGAACAGTTTTAAACAATTTATAACACAGCTTTTACATCGATTTTGGCTCTTTCTTTGGCAAGAGTCACTTACTGCTTACTACTACTAATTAATCTTACTAATAACTTAACCACCATCTATACACAAAAGGGACAAAAGGGAGCCTTATAAGAAAGTGTAAAATGATGCATGCTGAAGGAAAACAATATTGTCAGGGCTTCAGTGAATGAATTTGGTAATTTGATGTGTTAATTTGATGCCATATTAAACTTTTTGATGATTAATAAATGCTGACGGTGGTTAAATGATAAAAAATGATTAAGCTGACAGATATAAATGCTGTCTGATGCAGAAAAGAGAGTATTGTACAGATAAATGTGGGCTCATTATTTGGCAAGCAATGGGTGGCTGTTGCCCTTTTTATGTAGTGTGTTGTAATAGCCTATTAATTAAGTGTTTACAACCTAATTAATAGCCTAAAATATTTCTAAGGGTAGTCTTATTGTGAAAGGGTGCAAAAAACAGCCAGTGAGGTTTGTGACGTCAGTTCAGCTGAGACTTCAATAAAATGGAGAATTATCCCACGGGAACTGAACCAACCACTTCCCCCCCTTCCTGTCTGATGAAACAACCTTAAACAACCTGAAGCTTGGGTCGTTCACTTGCATGTTTTTCCGTTGTTAGAGATCCACCTGTGTGCATCACAGATGATAATGAATACAGCTGAAGTGAACAGGTCTAATTATTGAATACAGAATTCATTTTTTAGCCTTGTAATACTAGAGTCCTTAATTCAGTTGTAGATAGTTATCGTGATAAACTTCAAACGAGTTAAAGGATCAGCATGTAATCTGTAAGATTTATGATCATCTATTGGCAGAATATGACACAACTGGAATATCTTTTCATTTGTGTATAATCACCTGAAAATGAGAATTGATGTGTTTAGAGTGAGTCCTTTATATCTAAAGAGGATACAGGTTGCCATGTTTGTTTGGGTTCTGCTACACACTCGGAAGGGGAGCACGGGGTATTCAGTTGGTCGCAATCTGCAACCTCACCATAAAATCACTAAATCCTGCACACTGGTCCTTCAAGGCCTGCTTGCCCCGCAAAAGGACACATGAAAATTCCTGACCGCTAACAGGCGAAACAGGTGGGGGCATTTTAGGGTGAGTCAGCCAAATTATAACTCAATGCTTGCTTGGAAACCGTGATTTAGAAAGCAAGTTACCTCGCTCACTCTGGACAATAAATTTGCAGTTTATTCAAGAGATGCTTTTGTGCTGTGCACTCCTGACTCACACCTGTTCGCAAACCATGCTTCTTTTCAGAGCAGTTTATAATTTTACAAAGGAAAATAAATAAATGGTTCAACAAGGTTAATAAAGTATGATAGCCTCCTCGATTTTAGACTTTCTGGCTCTCAGTTCCGTCAAAGGTTTGAACTGTTATGAACTGTATGAAATATGCAGGTCAAAGTTAAACTCAAATCACCCTTGTAAACAAATCCAGTCTGCATTGAAATGACCCGATTTAGTCTCAAAATGTTGTAATTTTATCTGCTGGTGTGAAATACTTAATGGCATGCTGGTGTCACCGTGGTCAAACTATTTATCATTTCATTCATAATAAAACATTTATAACATTTATCATAACAAATACGCTGTTTTCCATCTAATATTCAATTAATCAACTCTTTAAATCACTCAAATGATGATTAATAAGACATCTTCTGTCAAAGTTGGCACGCTTTTATGATTGGTGCTTGTTGTTTCCTGAATGTCACTGCGTTCTACAGTTTGTGACGTCTTGCGAACTAAATTAGAAGCCGCTTTATGTTCTCTGATTAACACCTTATCATCCTTTGTGGAGAAAATGTAAGAAGTGGAAGTTGTTTATGGTGCAATAAAGCCTGCGAATGTCATTATCGCCTGCCCACACCAAGGTAAAACGCCTGACATTACAGGAGGCTGTAAAGCCCGAAGGAATTCAAGTGAGACATGCTCGGTGACGTCAAGGTCAGACAGACAGACAGGTTTCTTTCTAATTGAAGCGCTGGCTGTCATACAGCAAATGCTGCCATTTCTGCAGGGCTCCAACATGTAAGTCAAGTCAATTTTATCTATGTAGCCACAATTAATCACAGCAGGAGCTATCTTAAGGAACATTTCATCTACAGCAGGTCGAGGCTGTACTCTTTATAATGTTATTTACAGAGACTCAGTTGTTCCCACCAAGAGCAGCACCGAGGCGACAGTGAAGAGGAAAAAGCTCCTTTTAACAGTCAGAAATGATCTGCAGTGTTAAGGAAAATGCAATAATAATTTTGAATAGTTAACTTTTATATCTTGTTTTCCTATCTCAAATTTTTTTATTGCATTTTCTGCACATGATGTGCCCTTAAATTGTATTTTTATTTTTCTCTGTTTTAACTTGTGAAGCACCTTGTAACTCTGGCTTTGAAAGGCTCTATATAAATAAAGTTTATTATTCTATTTATTCTGGTGTTTATTCTGGGGCCAAAATAATATGAAAGTTTTAATGAGGTACTGCAGATCTGAACAGATAAATATAAATGGAGAATAAATGGGAGATATTTTATTGCTGTACTGCACTGTTTCAATCACATTGCTACCTTGCCAACAAGGCAGTGCAGAACTGAACCATAATTTCCCTGCAAACCGTCTGCAGGACAATGTAAATGTACGGTAACAGAAACTTAGCCTTCAGCAATGAAAACACCTCTCACCAGCAGTCCGTCAAATGTCCTCAACAGCCTGACAACCTGGGCCCTCATGGGTGGTGGTTACATTGTTAAAGAAAAAGATTGTCACCGAAGATCCCGCTCCGCCATCCTCCGCTGTATTAGTAGCAGTGATTCATTTTGTCTTCCTCCTCCTCTTCTGTTTGACCTGGATTATGTTCTGTCTGCAGGCACATACCGGAGCTCGTCAGCAGTCGGAGATCTGAGAAGGTAACAGGACTCAGGAACAAACAGCTTTTGTAGATAAATGAATCTGAAGCAGCCATATCCCCGTCTCCCATGAGCAGTGGTGGTCTGAAGGAAGAGGAAGAAAAAGTTGGAAAGGGCACCAGGTCTCTGGTTTAGATTAAAATTGCTATATATATATTTTTTTTACTTAAAGTGATATTCCACCGCAGAGTAATAGTCCACTCAATATGTACTCACCACTATGCCGATGTGAAGATGGGTGAAGATCTTCAGTTCACAAAACAATCCTGGAGTTTCAGCAGAAAACAGGGTTGCAGCTAATGGAGACCAAATGTAAATGTTAAAAAAAAAAACACACAAAACAAACACAAAATGTCTCCATCCTGCTCGTGTGGTGTAATCCAAGTGTCCGTGAGATGCGACATTAAAATTTAACCACAAAAGACGCCATTTACGCCATGTTTTTAGCTGAAATATCAACTGTAGCATGTAAACATGGCGTCGATCTCGCGAGACTTCGTATATACTTCCTGAAAACCTGAGATCGACTGAAACTGTCAGCTCATTTAAATCAGGGCTTAAAGCATTACTATTTAGTGCACCTTTCCAGTGAAGAAGCTAACTTCTTGTTAAGATCATCTGTAGCTATTGTTTTTATATTTGTTGCTTTCGCTTTTGTTTTTATTTTTTAAATGCAATTTGTATTATGTTTTAACCATTTATTGCCTTGCTTTTAGCTGTTGTTTTTATGATCTCAAATACAAATTTAATGTTCTTTTAATGTTTTATTTTAATGTATTTCTATGCTCTTGTAAAGCACCTTGAATTGCCTCGTGTCTGAGTGGTGCTACATACAATGTAGCAGAACAGTAACCGTTTGTACTGACACTGCAGTTTACCTGAATTAACCCTAACCTAACCCAGAATTATTTACAAAACAAATCTTGAAAGAAAGAAATTTGCCTATCCAACATGCGCCCTCAGTTTCACTTTGAGCGGCTGCCAGTGAAGCAAATATTTTCAAAGTCAAACACATTCAAATTTTGTCTCTTCAAAATGGAGCTACAGATTGCGTTTTATGTCTAAATTACAAGTCTATTGGGGGAGAGGGAAGACGTTGGCAGCTATTCTCACAAGAGCTACAAACATTACTTCAGAAGAAGGACGGCTCATAACTTCAGGGAGTCCCTGTCCTTGGGTGTGTTGACATCTGAAGGATTTATTCAGTGAGGATGAATATGCTGCTGCAAACATCCATCTCTAAATGTGACACGTCGGTATAAAGAGGTAAGTAACTCACAGGGGAAGTCTGTGGCACTGAAAACCGAGCGGCATTATTAAAGGTCAGCGTTTGGCTCAAGCTACTGAAGTAATAGCTTACTGAAGCCACCTGTCCAGAGAAAAAGGTTTGTCTACAGTAGACTGGAAAGATGAAGACAGGCAGAAAAAACTGACCATCAGTTTAAGCACCTACTTAAAAAAAAAAATTTCCTGGCTTATTCTGCCTTCAACACGGGATGTCCAGCTGCACGTCCTGCATGTCTCAGGCCTGTGGTCGAGTCAGAGCTCTTAATATTTAATCACCACGATCTTCCCTGAACCTCAACAAAGTGTCATAGTTGCCTAACCTCAACCAGACCTCGTCCATATACTGTACCATGCATGAATATTGTAGAAATAAAAAACTGTATTCAGTGGATGGAGGAGTGCAGCAGAATCCCTTTGAGAGCACCGATAATCAGCTCGACACGAGCATGAATGAGCTGAGAATATGTGTATCTAAAAACCTATCATTTATCCTCATTGTTTGTCTGGATGAACTCCCTCTGCTTTGTTTTTGTTCTAAATAATTGAAGTGATACAGAGTTTGCAAGATTCAGTTTATTTGCGTGTCTGAATCATCTCGCTTCAGTCACTACGGTTTGTACTACATTCTTTATGAAAAGATTTTGAGATGATAAATTAAATATGTTATTTATATAATTAATTTTTAATTAATTTCTAATTATAAATTATACAAATCCTCAGGCAACTAAATGGGGTCAATGCCGAAGACGGTGCCTCCTCCCTCCCCAGCTCCCCCCGCCATTATTACTATTCTAACTAGTTTTTGATTGATTGATTTAGATGCATATTCATGATTCAGGATGGCAACCTGAAAAATAATTCTTGCTAACGACAGAATTAGAGTCAGTTTCCTTTAGCTTTAGCTAAATTTAGCTTGTATATTATGTAAACAGATGATGTTACAAATATGAAAATTTATGGCTGACGTAATCTCGCGGCATATAATGACTTTTCGGGCAGGCTTAGGTAGTTTTAGTTCACTTTAAAACCACAATGTTAACCTGCTGTGGCACTGGGTGAAAAAATGTCAAGAGTATCGTGGTAATTAGCAATAAGCAACTCATAACAACTTAAGAGTAATAAATGTAAAGCTGATTACAACCAAACTGAGAACTCAGTGCTACATGTATGCTACACAGATTGGAAGAGCTGAACATTGAAGAGTTTCTGGTGTGATTTTTATTCATTTTCACAAAAAAGAAAGAAAGAAGACACGTTAACTGCAGTCAAGACGATAAAAGATCCTATTTTACTGTAGGTCAGAACACTTCTACTACGAGACTTGCTGCTGAGAATACTGTTTAATAATGCTTCTGAGAAATGGTCACATTTTGTGCTACAAATGCTATTTTAGCAGAATATCTGGATACAATTTTCAGATAATAAATGTTCCTTTTACAAATTAAACCTACCAACTAGGCATCAGGAAAGCAATTTAGTGCCTGAAACTCTTAAGTTTTGTCACTTATCAAACACAGACACACACACACACACACACACACACACACCCACATACATATGGTCCATTTGGCATATGCTTCTTTCCTGTGTGGGGGAAATGAAGTTGAAGGGGAGTTTGCCAGCTGAGAGCTGGCTAACTATGCAGAGGAGGAGGAAGAGGGGGAGGCTGGGTAGCACGGCCATATACCACACCACAGCCCGCAGCACTAAAGCACAGAAAGAGGCAGCAGCCATCTACATACTCCATCTGCGGAGGAGAAAAATGAACTGCAGTTTTATAGCTTACCCTGCTGGGCCGGAACATAAGAATGTGCTGGAGGTTTTTAGAGAACCAATTGGTAGGAAAAATGGTGAGGGAAATGCTGACTTGTCGGGAACTAAAAAAATAAAATAATAATAATAATACCAAACCAATTTTGCTGAACAAAATAGAGATGGCTGGTTGTTTTAAAGGATATGATCTTTTGATGAGAAATAAGTTATTTGACTGAGACATTGTTCAAAGCATCTTTTCACATAATTAACTTGTGGTCAACATTTTCTTTAACAGAATATGTTAAGCAAGAGGCATAAATGAAGCTGTTTTAAGCCGATGATTATCTATTGAAAATCATCCCTGTGTGTCTCTCACCATATTCTGCCATCAACCTGGTTTCTCTATCACGTTGCCAAATGCACCGGCTAGGAGCGTTAAAGAGATGAAATACTGGCATCTTTTCACTGGTTACCTGTTCAGCATTGATTTTAAGATGATAGTGCCCGCTTTAAAAACATGATTACATGGCCCCAGGCTGTATTTTTAATTCTCTTTGAGCCAGCGTGCAGCCTCAGATCCACAGGGTGCTTTATACTAAAGGTGTTGAAAGGCTTTGAAACAAGTTGCCCAAGTACCATAGGGTCGCAGAAGAAGTATCATATGTTTTACCACAAAAGGCCTACTTGAATGTAATGTCTTTTATCTTATCCTTTTTATTCTTTTCCATTATTAATGTAAAATAAGTGATGTAATAGCACGGAAATGTTCGATCAGATAGCCTCAGAGGGTGAAAGCGAACACCATAGTTAGAGGTTCAGAATTAAAAATTCATGGTCCGTTCATGCAGGTGTGTTCACTTTCACACCTGATTAGATTCGAGCCTCCTCAGGTCTGTGTGGGTGTGACTGTACACTCTAAAAAATAATACTGCATGTTACTTAATTTAATCAATGCAGCATTTTTACACTTAAAAATATTGAGTTGATATGAAAGCTCTCAAATCAGTTACACGAAACATGAGTAATGAGTAAATCCAAGTAATATTTTTAAGTACATCTGAATGAATTGACTTGGCTTAATTACCACATAAATTGAGT
>JAJHUR010104429.1:13273-25720 GCA_027495735.1 Lutjanus campechanus | reverse complement strand
GCAAAAGGCTGCACCTACAGCCAGTGTTTGGTTTGTCCATTCTGGGCCTCTGTAGAAACATGGCAGTGCAACATGGTGGCCTGCAGCGAAGGAGACATCCTCTAGTAGATATAAACAGCTCATTCTAAGTAACAAACACAAATATTCTTATTTTCAGGTGATTCTACACCAATGAAAACATACTTAGGAATATTATACTCAAATTCTACCTCACCCTGCCAGTAAAACCCCGTAAATCTTACACACTGGACCTTTAAGACGCGTATAGTCTGCTTACAACAACTAGAAGAGGTCACTCACTGGAGTGCAAATCTCTGCCAGGCAACCCAAAATGAATATTCAGATGTAACCCATTTGTAATCACCAACATTTTGATTAGTAACTGTAATTTAATTATATATTTAATTTACTTATTTTTATATGTGATGATGTGATGTGACGTGATGTCTGATATGTTTTTTCTGCAAAAAAGTCTAATTTCTACATTAAAAACCCGTCAAAATCGATCTTCCTCATTATAAATTTCAGAATATATGAGTATTTTTTCATATAATTTAATATTACTTCCTTTCTAAAGTTTCCTGCTGGACACAAAACAGTTTATGTGCTATGGGAGCTTCCAGTTTGTACATCACACTTATACGAGGTGCAAACTGGACCATGATTGACTTCCTGACTATTTGTCATGCTCGTAGGCCCATCCCTTCAAATCAGACTGTCAACACGCATCGAGGAACTTTCCACTTTCAGCAGGTCGATGTGAAAATATCCTTCTCGTGTCAAACTCTTCACATACATCACTCTGTATTCTGAGCTTCAGCTTCAGACGTCCAACTGTAGGAACAAGAAGAAACACCTATTTGAGCGGAAGGGGTCTTTAACAGGCCAGAAGTACGAGATGTGGAGTTTATACAGTATAGTTATACACAGTCCCATCCCCGTTACTTGTTTTCTTTCCTTGAAGAAACCAAACTTTCATCACCGTCGGTCCTGCCACATGTTTCTGCTTGGTTTTCTCTCAGTACCTGGAGGAGCTCTGTCTTTAACAGACTGAAAACTCATTTCAACACAGCTGACATTTCACAGGCTCTCAGGGGCCTTTTTTTTTTTTACCTACCGACACAATTTAAACTGTTCAGTGGAGACATTTTAGTCTCGCCAGTCCTGCAGCCACACAGCTGCAGTGAGAGGCGGAGAGGGACGTGGACGGAGGTCAGGACAGCGTCTCAGGCGTTTTACCTAATGGACCTTTGCACTGGACGTGTGAAACACTTCACTTAACACAGCCTCTGGGCAACCAGATTGGTATGTGCATGTGTGTGCATGCTTGTGTTTGTGTCTAGATGGCGTGCATGCGTTTAAGGTGACAGTGTTGAAGGTCAAACACGCTGGCCCTGAACTTGATGACATTTTTGCATTTATGAGACACAGATAAAACTTTAAGACTGGGCTGCACCAACAAAGATTAATTTAATCTAAGATAAGTCCTAAAAATAAGCAGTTTTATTGCACTATTAAAAGCTAATCTCTGTTTAATAAACTCAAGTTTAATGATGTGAGCCAAATTAAATAGTTTAATCAATGTGGAGATGCTTGTTTAATCAAATGATGTTTGCAACAACAAACATCAAACTCGATATACGTAATTCACAGCTATGGTGGTTGTAACAATGAAGAAAACAAGTCCCACGATACGACCTCACAACGTCATCAAACTACGTCTTTTTGTTCTAGTTTAAATGTGAGAGACCTCTGGTGGCAGAACTTGCGTTTCTGTGTTTAAAAACAACCCAGACAAGACAAATAAAAAGCATCATTTAATGTACAAGAAAGGAAATTACCATAATACGCAGGCAGACGAGTGCACACAGCTTCAGAAAACGGAAATAAGACGTGAACGCGGTACCACATCAATGAAGTGTTGAGGTGAACCCGAGAGGGGCCTGAGACTACTGGTGTAACAGCACAAAGTATTGAGAGGAATCATCTCAGAGGAAGCTGTAATATCTGCTGTGAAAGCTGTGACATTAAAGAAAGAAAAAAAAACACAAGTAAAAAATGAGAAAAGCAAAGTGCGGAATTACAATTAAATTACCAGAAGTAGTGGCACATTTTCCCCACATAATGCTGCAGTAAGAAAAATCACATTTACAAAGCTGTCAACCAGCTGGACTTTGATGCTGGCAGTACATTCTTCTCACAAGTACCATCCAAACACTCCTGTGCTATTATGGTACCCTGTTAAAAGGAGTCACAGTTTACTGACAATTGATCTTTAAGCCAAGTACGAAAAACCTCGAAGTGGAAACACATAAAAAGCTGCTGCTGACTCCATCTTCTTCTTCTTCTTCTCCATCTGCACCGGCAACAACAACAGAGAAGCCCTCAGTCAGTTGTGAGTGCATGTACCTTTTTTTTTTTGTTTTTTTTATGAGACCTACAGGATACTTTCCCCCCCAGACAACAGATCAGATGTTAATAATAAAATGCTTGTTAATTATTGACGAAGGTAAGTTGATGTGAGACTTTTCACTCAATGTGCATCTCAGGGCGAAAGAGAAGAAAACACTGCTGGGCTCAAAAGAAACTAAAAATTATTTTAAAGGGATGGTTCAAATTGGTCGGCATGCCTCCACTTTCTAGAAGCAGCAGGAGCACCAGAGCAGGAAGCTAAGCAATGTACTGCTGTGGACAGGGTCAGCAGCTAAAGGTTAAAAAAAAAAAAATCTCAGATCAATATCAGTTTAAGTGTACACTATATCTAGAATATTTTCACCACTTTGCCTTGTTGTAAAGCCTTTTCAGACAGGAAACCGCTGTTATACAAGTCGAATATCGCTTTCTCTCGCTCAACCAGACTCCATTGGCAAAAACATTTGCATTTTAGCTCACAGAAAAACAGGAGCTGCTGGTCTACCGCTGCCTCAGTCGGTTAGTTTGTTGGTGTTATTGTGTGACTTTGGTGAATCCAAGCTAACCCTTCAAAACACCGAAGATTGAAGCAGCAGTAGACCAGCAACTCTCGTGTTCTGCCAAGTAAAATGACTGTTTTGGAGAATGGAGTCTGGTTGCCGGTTGACTGATATTTAGCTCATATAACAGTGATTTCTGACAGTAAGATTAAATGGCTTTTTGCCCTTTATTACACAGAAACAGCTGAAGACAGACAGGAAAGAGGGTGGGTGCAGATCAAGGGGATGACTTGCAGCAAAGGGCTGCAGGCCTGAATCGAACCAGCGCCACTGCAGAGGACCAACACACTCTATTCTCCCGCATTTCTCCCGATTTCTAACAAATTCTCATGCCTTTTTTACCGTTTCGTTATCACAACCAGTTTCTGACGCTGTCAGAAAAACTCCATTCAGACAACAACACAGCTACACCAAACCAGACTTCCTAAGAATTCCCGTTTCTTCTGTAAAGTTTTAAAAGAAAGAGGTATGCATTTTGTAAAATCTGCCGCATCTATTTTCTCTATATACATGAACGAAAGAAAACTGATGAATAGCATACAACATAAAGATGCTGTTGTAGTGTTTTGATGCTTTCTCGTATTTTGTTATTTTCATTCTTGGCAAGTATGGGTGCACAGTCCCCCATGTGAGGTACCAGGGCACGCTGAAAATATTCTTAATATATCGTACACTTAAAGGTAGAATCTGCAACATATTTTGTAAATGCACCATTCAGACTTGGCCCCTCCTCCCCTGCTCAACAAACACAATGACGTTAGGAGAAACTAGTGAATTAAAGAAATAAACCGTTATTTTCTGACTGTTTCACATTGTAAAGAATAAACAACCTCTGCACACAGCTGAAGCGAGCCTAAAACTATTCTACATCTCTCACAGACAGAGAGGACGAGAGAGATGGAGACAGTTACGCAACCGTTGGTCGCCACATTTTTATTCTGTCTAGGGGTGTAACAATGCATGGGTCTGGATCGATATACTGATTCAACATTCATGCAAAATCGATGATCGATGCAGAGTGAAAATTGATCTACGTCGTCCGCTTTAAGACACGGTTTTATTTTGAAATTCCCATGGCATGTCTGTGGCACAAATGCCTGGAAATGTTCAGTTGAATCATAATTGAGTTGCTTTTCGTGAGTTGACATAATAGTAACTAATGGCATAAGATGGACATGTGTTATCATATAAGTCTATCAATTTATCACCCCTTTTTTTAAATCAAAATTATATCGTGGCAGACTTTGTGATACCTGCAAATATTGTATTGTTGTTGAAAGAATCGATCTAGTTGTATTTTGTTGAAACTTGTGACTTACACTCCTAGTTCCAACCTCAAATCTTTTGTGCTGTATTGGCTGGAGGCTACACACCACTGCCAAACATGCTGAAGCCCAGTAGCATCCTGAGTAAAGGAAAGAAAATAAGAAAATACAGGCAGAGGACTGCAGGGTCTCTGCAGATACAGACACCCCACACACGTGTTGTGGGTCATAAGTGATGATTGAGAGGGATTATGTTTATGAGTTTTAGAAAAATGTTGCAGATTATGCCTTTAAACTGATACTGACTTTTTGTTTAGGTGGCTCCTGACCCCGTCCACAGCAGTTCATTGCTTAGCTTCCTACACCAGCCCTCCTCCTCTCCTTCTCCAAACTCTGGGCGTGCTGACCGTCATCTATTGTAGTTAATACACTGACTATAGTACCTCATACAACACCACTTCAAAAAAATTCAAACTATCCCTTTAAAGCATTTAATTAACATAAGCTTGAATATAAAAATTACGGATACTAAGGTGTTAAAATGCCTTTAAACACTTGTTTGTGAATACTAGCAGGGGTGAAAACACGTTTCTGATGACAGTTATGTCTCCGATGGGAGCTGAGTGCAACAGATTAAAAGCATGTGCCATAATTTGTCTGCAAGAACAATTAATAACAAGATTATTCAAGTTTTCAGAGGAAGTTGCACTTCGAACACTCCATCATACTTCTTCACAGTCCTGTGAACAACAAACACTGCGTCCTTTGGTCCCCTTCCAGCTGGGTGCATCCTTCGTCTGCAGTACAGCTACAAGACCAGCAGGGGGCCCCAACATCACGTCATGGAACTGAGGCAGATGGTCACAGTGTCACTTCATTAGCAGGGAATACTTTTATCACCAGTCACATTCATTTTAAAGCAGGTACCAACACTTCAGACAGACTTCAGTGGACTAGACGTCTGTGGTTCGGATGCTGTCGTCGTCCAGGCTGAAGGGGAAGCTGCAGCCGCTGTGAGGCTGAGGCTGCGAGCGGTGCCTCCGGCGCCCGCTGGCCACGTCCCCTGACGCGGTGAGGATCCCCAGTCCGCTGCCTGAAGGTACTGGAGGCACGGAGGGGCAAGGGGTCGGGGTGGAGAGGGAGTTGGAGGAGGACGAGGTGGAGGAGGAGGTGGACGAGGAGGAGAGGGAGGTCAGGGTGGGCACAGAGCTGAAAGCACTGTCGTCATCCTCCGTGTCCAGGATGGAGGGCTCGCAGGGCGGGACGGGCATCCAGGGCTGCCAGCCTGGGGCCACAGAGCAGGACTTGACCAGCGGAGGCCTGCGGTCGTCGCTCTGTTGCCCTCGAGACGCTGAGGAGGCGTTGTGACTTCGGTAAAGGGAGGACGTACGTTTGAATGGAAAACCCTGCAAAGACAGACACAAACACATCATCAGTGCAGTGTTAATTTCTTTAACTCATAATTTTTGTCACAGTTTTCAACATTTTTTCACTGATGAAAATGAGATGATAACTAAATAAAAATTATTCCATGGCCTGGATGAACACTCTTTTGTGATTGGGCGGCAGGTGTGAGTTAAAACTGTTTAATGCACGTGTAGTTTAGCTTAAAATTAATCAGCTGATTAATGATTAATCAGATTAATCATTAATTTTATTTTTGGGTGAACTATCTCTTTACAACTAAGAAACTACTAAAATATGACTAGAACAAAATGGCATTTAAGTCAAAAGACTGTGACTAAATCTAAATTAACACATCATCAGTGTTTATCATACCCTAGAGTTTCCCCTTCTGCTCATGTTTTTCCTGTCAAGAGGAGAGACAACAACAGAGTTACCTTCGGGGGACCTCTGAAGTCCTGGATCTTCGTCTCGATGTCCCTGATCCAGCCGTGCATCTCCTCTGGAGAGTCCGTCTGTAGAGAGACACCACCAGAAGATGGAGCTTTACAGAGCTATCGCAGCTAACTAAGCAGATCTATGGTGGCTGGTGAAGCACCTGCTGCAAAGCCACCACAACTACCAGGTTTAGGTAACCTGACATGCCAGATGCTTTGTTACTGTTAGTAACACAAAGTAATCAGTGATCAGCAATTGTTTCAGAATACTTTTTTTAAAAGCCACCCTCCCAACCCTGGATGATAAAGTGTAACTGGAAAATTAGAAAACATTAGAACATCAACAGACACAACAACAGTGTCTTATTGGAAAGACTGACTCCAAAAACTTAGAGAAAGACACCAAAAATGTTGGACAGACCCTCCAAAGACCTATTTCACATCCATACTGGCAAAGACATGCATGAACAATTTGCATTAGTGGTTACCGGTTTGTTTTATTAGTTTCATTTTGTGGTATTTTTTTTCCCCCCAACAACAACTTCAAAAGAGAAGCAGAAGTTAAAGCAACTCTATAAAAGCAACATTAACATCATAATTCAGTCAATTTTAATTAATTCTGTCAAAATCAAATCAAATCTGATCAATCTGATATCAGTCTCTTTTTTTAAATCTGTTTGTATTTATGTTGTTTGTTTCAGTTTACTGAATGTTTTTGTCATGGTTCCTTTTTTTTGCTGACAAAAATAAAAGCGCTTGTGTTTGCAGCCTCTCTCTCTCGCTCTCTCTCTCCCAGCACTTCCCATCTGATCCGACCCCCGCCATCTCAGTCAGCTGTTCTCCCAGGGGGGTGGGGTTGATGGCGGGCTGCGGGCAGGATGTTATTGTTGTTATGGTAACAGATGGCTGCGCCCGTTTAACAAAAACAAACTTTCCAAGTTCTGCAAAAAGGAGCCTGTGCCACACATCAGCAGCAGAGCATTGAGAAAAAAACAACTCGACAGATGAGGACGGATTCACCTGGGAGCCCCTCTGCTCTGAACGAACATAACAGCTTGTACGTGATCAACGTTCTTGCATCGTTAAGTTCACATGTAAAAACATACTTGTGAGGAACAGACTGCTTCTGATTGGCTCATGTAACAAGGAGTCGGGTTTGTACCTGTATGTAGAAGGTTCGAGAGCTGGTGATGATCTCAAACAGGTTGTCTCTCAGCAGGAGATCCCTAAAAGACACAGAGGAAAATTATCATGCTGAATAATACAGTGGCTGCAGGGAGATTGTACCGCAGATCTCCTAATAACAGTTTTTTTTTATTATACAAAAATATCTGTAATACAGGAAGTGACCAGCTGCTCCGTAGCGACCCGGGCTTGTGCTGTGAAGCAATAATGTAGCACGACGCCCAAGACAAATTTTCCTGATGGGACAATAAAGTTTACCCTGACCCTGACCTGACCCTGATGTTTTGTTTTTGAGTATCATATCAAGTCACAGTCCTAAAGCCCAGGTGGGTTTGCAGGTCTAGTTACCTTTGAAACTGGTTTATCCGACCAGAACTATCATCTGACCCTTTTATTTCATCACAAAACTTCATTCATGTTCCTCATTATATGGATTTAACAAAGCATTTAACAACCTTCCACTCATAGCTAGAAACCCCAGTCGTAACAGGTGATAACCAGCTTCATGATATCAGTTATGTGAGATCACCAGTGTTAGCTGCACGCATCATGCTGTCAACATCATTGTTAGAGTTGGTTGAGTAATACAGCATCTAAATAATGTCACACCGTGTCATGCTGCCTCCACCCAATCAAGTGTAATTACACAGAAAAGTATGAGCTTGAACTTGTACAGATTGTTTGCGTGGTTTTGGGAAAATACAAGTGAGTGATTTCTCTTTAAAAAGTGTAGGTTGTGTATATAATAGGATGATGATAAATGGGAAAGTCAGTGCTAAAGAGATAACCAGATGGAAAGGAAATAAAACCGTAAGAGAATCTGATTCAGCGATTGGCATTTGACTCACCCTGATTTGACGAGACATTCATGGACCTTCTGAATGTCCCTCAGCGGAATAGCCCGGAGAGGCTCCTTCTCCTGGGACACAGCGTACGAACAATTCAGTCACGGACACACAAAGACCTCAGTGACACGAGAAACATCAACATGTGAGAGGAAATGCAAGAAATCTGCCTCCTCACCATCTCAGACTTGTAGTAACTGACTGCATTGTCATCCAGGGTGAAAAACCTCCTCTTCCAGCTCTTCCTCTGAAACACACGCACACAGCCCTCATTTCAGTTTCCACATGCAGTGTTTTTTTCTTTTTTTTAATTCAAACACAGAGTTAATCAGCTCCAAGTCGCTGGTACTCACCACATTTCCCTGTTTGACACAGTAACCACACCTCAGCACGCCTGGCCTATTGCCCTTCTTCTCTCTGCCTTCTGCGTCTTCGCTCTCATTCTGAAATGTGTCATCATAACCGTCTCCGTTATCGTTCTAACCATCATTAAAACCACCAACTTCAACATATATCAGATTACACAAGCAGTGGTTTTGAAGGTTGAAGGTACATGGCACTCTTAAAAAAAAAACTATGCTCATTAACGCAAATCCTGCCTGCTAGCATCACCAGTGTTACTTTTAACATCGTCATAGTAACAACAGCTTCCTCTTCATTACCTGGATGGGTGTGTGCACCACCACGCCGCCGATGATCTCGGTCTTGTAGGCCTGCTGCCTCTTCCCTCCCTGAGTGTCACTGATTACTGCAGTCACATCGGACCGTGGAGGTGCAGGGCCAGACTTAGGAACCTGTCAGCACAGAAACAGGAAGGACAATAACGATTATTTTGATTGGCAATTAATCTGGTGATCATTTTCTCGATTAATCAATTAATTAATTCTGTCACAATCTTATCAGTGGAAAAATATGCCCGTGCGCACAACATGTTTCTTCAAGTCTTTTCTGTAATGATTATTTTTATTATTGATCAATCTGTCAATTAGTTGCTGGCTTCAAAGAATGGTGAAAAATATTGATTTGTGTTTCCCAAAGTCAATCAGTGTTTATCCACAACCCAAAGATATGGAGTTTACCCAGAAACCAGAAAATATTAACATTTTCAAAACTGAAATCAGAGAATTTGGAGTTTATTTCTTTAAACACAGTTGCAAATTAATTTAATAATAGATTAATAATCGATTCATGGATTATTCATTGCAGCTCTAGACAACATTAACTAGCATCACATTAACAAGCAGAGCACAGGGGGTAAATTTTGCTGTTAACTGTCAGGGGTCAGCGGTTTAATCCCCACTGGGAGTCTCCGTGCCCCAACAGTGCAACTGTATCATGTTCTGCATGAAAACATCCAACACGGTCTGTGGAGTGGTTTAATTTTGTAATCCTTTACCAGGCAGCTGAAAAAAAAAACAGGTTGTGGTACAAGCTGTTAACTTGCTTGTAAAAACCAAAGAGACCAAAGAAGGAAGGTCAGTTTGGCCTGTCATTTAAAAAAATCTAGCAAGAAGAGAAGGTTTCATGAAACAAGAAAACAGGCCAGAAAAACAATGAGGGAAATACAATTCTGAGGTTGTTTTTTTTTGTATGTCATTAATTTCTACTTAGGGACCAGTGAGCACAGTGTCACAATAAGGGAAAGTCTTCTGGGGCCTCTGTGTTTTATATGATTGGTAATTACACGCTGTGGCCACTGTGTCAAACTGGCTTCAAAGTATGATGAACTTCCTTGGGGGCCTGGTTCTCTTCCATAGAGGCCACCATGTTGCATCACCATGTTTCAACAGTTGCCCAGAACAGACAAACCAAACACTGGCTCTAGATACTGCCTTTTGTGTGTTTTTTTTTGTGAGTTTCGGGGCCACTGTTGGTTGTCATACAAGAGAGAGTGATGCTCAACATTAGATGCCACTAAATCCGGGTAGTATTGACCAATCACATCGCATGCAAATAAATATTCCCAGAGCAAAATAAGTGGAACGCATTGGCCGAATTGCAGTCTTGGAACCCACGTCACTAGAAATACTAGTCACTTAAACTATGCTGCCTTTTATTAGCTCAGTGCCATCTAACCCTTGATGTTATGCAGCCGCCCGCCACTAGTCGGGGCTGCGGCACTGTCAGACGACAGCCCCTCTCACCTAGCGTGTATGCCCTGATGGCCCAGGCAACCCTGGATGTTTTTATCAGCAAAGTCGGACAGATGACAGCTCGTAAAACCAGTGCAGTTTGGCAGTGTTTTAATCTAGAAAATTGTCAGAATAAACGGATGTTAACCTGCAAGCGGAGCAGCAGCTGCTGCTAGCACTGCTAGTTAGCCACACTGTGTGTCAGCTAACGTCAGCTCTGGATCGTTTACTCACAGACACGGTGATCCTCTTCGGTCTGAAAAGTTGAAGCATTAGTGAGATGTTGTCATGTTCTGTAGGTTAACGTGTAATGTTTGTATTGCACAGCGCAAAGTGGCGCACATTTCAGCAGCATTTAAAGTAGGAGTTGGTGATTGTAGACTGTGATTAACGGCTTCAAATCGCTCTTAATACGCTCAGTGTATTTTGGACAGTGTTTAACATTATAAATGAATAAATTCTGAGTATTTTCTTACTGTAAGACTAGTCGACTAGTCTAAATTAAATTTTGCGTTTCATCGACAGGGAAATTAGTCACCAGGAACATCCCTAATTCACATGCGGATCTGTTTACAGAGATTAGCCTCAAACTCTTGAATCAAAAGTTGCTAATCAGACTGTAATTTACCAGCACAAATCAGAGGAAGTCTTGGCCTGGATATCTGATGGCTACACTGGAAGCCTTGAACCATTGTCAGTTGCCCCCAAAGGTTTAATCGTTGTCAGACGATAGCCAACGGACTCCCAGATTGAGCGAGGGAGCCACCTTTCGCTGCAGTTTCAGCGTCAAGTGTTTTGGGATACGTCTCTAGCAGCTTTGCACATCTAGAAATTGCACCTTTCCCCCATTCTTTTTTGGAAAAGTAGCTTAAGCTCTGTGAGACAATTTTTAAGTCTCGCCACAGATTCTCGATTGGATTGAGGTCTGGGCTTTTCCTGGGCCACTAAGACATTAACATTCTTTGACTTAAACCATTCCAGTGTAGCTTTGGCTGAATGCTTCAGGTCATTTCCTGCTGGAAGGTGAACCCCCCAAGTCTCTTACAGGTTTTCCTCAAGAATTTTCCTGTATTTGGATCCGTCCATCTTGCTCTCAGTCCTGACCGGTTTCTCAGTACCTGCTGATGAAAAGCACCCACGCAGCATGATGCCACCACCACCATGTTTCGCTGTGCGGATGGTGTGTTCAGGGTGACGTGCAGCGTTGGGTTTCCACCACACATAATGCTTTGCACCAGGGCCGAAAAGTTCAATTTTGGTCTTATCTGAGCCGAGTACCTTTTATCTTTGTCTATGTGAGATTCATTAGTCAGTGCATTACTTTCATTCCTGCCTTGACATCAGCTTTTTAGGAAGTACTTTTACACAAGTTTTCATTGAGGTTGAGGTCGCTCAGAAAAGGCGGCAGAAAAGCCGTCCCATCAAAGGGGAAGTGAAAGAGAGAGTGAGCAGCGCTGCTTCCTGTGTCAGTGTGCAGGTGAGAGAAGAAGAGAAACACACTTTTGTCGTCTAGGAGACATCTGGCTGTCACCAGTCAACAAGACCCCGGTCATCTCGCTCAGCACAAACAAATATGCAAATGTGCAAACTGAATGTGCTCTGACATCTTCATTTACAGACACACAATGGTGTTTTGACACCTCCACCACAGTGACGTGTGTGTTATCAGTCATGTTCAAGCACATTCACAATTTCCTCATTCACCAAGTGTGCAATGGGGTATTTGTGGGAAACGTGCTGCCATTTGCGCCTGCCTGGACCAAACTGGTTTCTGTCACACCACCGCAAACTGTCAGCTTCCTGCGCTCGCATGGCAACAAATCCCTTATCGATAACTGCTAACTTAACTTTTTTTCTCACCACACGTCAGACAAAGAACTCTGTTTACAGAGGTGGGACCAAGTCATTGTTCTGCACGTCTCAAGTCTTTGCACTCAAATCAAAAGAGTCCCAGGTCCTAAACTTTGAGTTTCAAGTCCTAAACAAGTAATAATGTGCTCTTCACCAAATGTAAATCTACTTTAAATATATTACATTTACACAAATCATGAATGGTTTTCAAAATGTGTTTTTATTTGTCAATACAAGTTTGTTAATTGTTAATTTTTTGAAGTTGTGAAATATTGTCTGGGTGTTTTCTGGCACAGAGCAACTTTAGAAATTATTATTTATAAGTATTTTATTTATTTTTAAAGGTTTTTTTTTTT